>JARQOD010000485.1:0-149775 GCA_033576555.1 Oophaga sylvatica
GGAAAAAAAATTCAAATTTTGAAAATTGCAAAATTTTTAAAATTTTCGCCATATTTGCTTTTTTTTCAAAAAAAAAAGCAGTTATACGAAAAAAATTTTTTCCCACTAACTGAAGTCAATTGTCACGGGGGAAAACAATTCGAATCGCGAAGACCCGTTGAAGCTTTCGGTTATCCCCATAAAAGAGGGACAGGGCAGAATTGTAAAAATTGGGCCCCGGTCATTAACGTGCAAACCACCCTTGGGGGTAAAGGGGGTTTAAAAGGGCTCTTCTGATTTTTTTGGGTTTTGCCAAATTTTTATCGAAATTTATTGGTTTTCTGGTATTTTTAAAACCCTTTGACTGTTTGCCGAAAGGGTTCTGATGGGGGAATTTGGCCTCCTGAGGCAGTCTTGCTTTTCAGGAATTTAAAGCGAGATTCACTTCTGCTCGTTCTGCGGCCCCTTTTTTTCTCTCCCTTTTCGGTGGGGGTTTGTTCCCCTCTGAAATTGGGGCAGGTGCCGTGTTGCCCCAAAGGTCCGAGACCTCTAAGGGAAACCTTGTCCCTTTTTCTCGAAAATTTTCCCCAAAAATGAAGTATTATGAGGGGGGTATAGGAGTTTTGGCCTAAAGGGGGCCCTTTAAAGGGGGGAAAAAATTTGGCTGGAAGGAGCCAAACTCGGGTGGGGGCCCCCAACAAACCATAAGAATCGGTTTTTATCTCGATCAGCAAGAATTAATCCTGAGGCTAGGTGGGCCTTTTTTTTCAATTTTTAAATTTTTGGGGTTTTTTTCTTCCCGGGCCCTAAGAATTTTAAGGCGGATGCCCTTCGAGGAGTTTTTCGGACTCCCTGATTTATCTGACCCTATGTTATTTTGAAGAGGGTGTTTCTTTCCCATTTTCCCCAAATTTGAGACTGGCTTGGGAAAACTGAGCGCTGCCCTTTTGGGGAAAATTTGTTTGCCCCAGACCAGTGGAAAAGAGTGTGATGTCTGAGATTATTGTTCCGGTTGGTGGTCATCCCGGGTTTTTTCGTCCCGAGATTGGTGAGGCGGGCCCTTTTGGTGGCTATTTGTTTTGGGAGTCAGGGAATTTGTGCAGTTGGGGATTTGCTCCGCCCCAAACCCTTCTCTGTGGTTCTTAAATCCCCATTCCTGTGCCAAAAGGCCAGGCCCATTCTCTAGGTTTTATTTCCAACCCCTTTTTCCAGAGAATGACGTTATCTGGGTTTGT
The DNA here is from genome assembly GCA_033576555.1 of Oophaga sylvatica. Taxonomy (NCBI): domain Eukaryota; kingdom Metazoa; phylum Chordata; class Amphibia; order Anura; family Dendrobatidae; genus Oophaga; species Oophaga sylvatica. Next base: position 1,215 of record JARQOD010000485.1, read on the forward strand.
GATAGGTTTTCCAAAATTTGTTTTCTTGTGCCATTAAAAGTTCCCTTCCCCCCTAATTGGTGCCTTTGTTCCTTAGCCGTGGTTCGGTTACTGGATTCCGGAAGAAAATTGGTCTGACAGGGGGAGCCGTTTGTTTCCGATTATGGAGGACATTTTTTTTAAAATTTGGGTGTTCATTATCTTTCCTCTGTTTTATCCTCAGACCAAAGGACAAACCAGAGAAACAAACCAGCCCTGGGATTTATTTGAGTGTTTTGTTTGTGTCAAGATGATGGGGTTCCTTTTTTCCCTTTGGCTGAGTTTGTTTTAAATAATAGGGCTAGTTGCCCCCTTGATTTTCCCATTTTACTGAAATTTTTGGGTTTCACCCCGTTTTTCTTGGGACAGGGGGAGGTTCTGTTGTCCGGGTGTTGACTCTGTTGTGGAGCGAATGCAGCGTTTTGGGACAGGTAGTGGAGAGGTTGTCTCTTTTCAGGAGAAGGCCCAACGGTTTCCCAAACCCGGCATAGGCTGAGGTCTCGGTTTAAAGTGGGGGATTTGGTTTGGTTTTTCCTCAAGAAATTCCCTATGTGGATTGCATCCCCAAAGTTTACCCCCAGGTTCATTGGACCTTATAAGATCAGGAGATTTTAACCCTTTTTCTTCCTTTTGTTTTCCAGGGACTTTTAAGTCCTAACGTTTTCCCACAAGCCCTTATTGAAGGGTTTTGTCGACCCAGGGGTTTCCTTGGTGCCCCTCCTGCCCCTGTTTGGTTGAGGGCTTTGGGTATGTGGTTGGAAAATATTGGATTCTCATTTTTCTAGACAGAAACTCAGTATTGGTTAAATGGAGGGGTTTTGGGTCGGAGGAAAAATTTTGGGTGTTTGTTCGGACATCCATGCTAGGAGACTGACCGTGGTATAAAGACTCACCCTGATGCTGGTTGCACAAGTGGGGTTGGTGACCCCTCCTAAAGGGGGGTTGTTATGAATGTGTTAGAGATGGTTTCTGATCAGAGGCCCCCTCTGGTGGTTACTGACAGTATACCTTTTCGTGGGAGGGGCAATTGGAACAGGGATGGTTGATTAAGGGGGGTTCCCCCTCCCTATGGTTCCCAGTGTCAATTGTTTTGTTCAATTGGGGTTTGGGTTTCATTTTGAGTTTGCTGGGTCCTGTATCTCCTTTTTTAGATAAGATTTTTTTTTGCTTTTCTTTTTTGTGCTTGCTTTTTTGCATTGTTTTCTGCCTTTTGTGGGGTCGCCAGGCCCCCTCCTGGGTGGTCCTCACAGTTTTTTGAGCCTTTTTTTGTCTTTTGTTTTTCCCTGTTTTTTCAGCGGTGCGGTTGGTTTTTGTTCACACTAAGGTACTTTCAAAATTTGGTTTTTTTAGCAGCGATGTGTGCTTGGTGCATGCGCAATTTTCCCCTATCATTAACATTGCGGGGCGGGGTTAGCGCTTGCACGCGCTCATCGGTTTGGGGGGGGCCGATTTTCCGGGGTGTGCGCCCAGATGCGTAGACGCAAAGTGCTTTTTTTTTTCGGCACCCCAATTTAAAAAGGGGGTCCCTTTGTGGCCCGCGGCAATAAAAATAGCATTTCGTCGTGGGGGCGTGGGGGGGGTGGCTGTGCGCTTGTCACGCTTGTGCGCGCACGCTTTTTTTTTGTAAAAAATGTTTGAAAATTGTCTAAACCCCCCCTACCAGAACATTGTTTGTGGGGGAAGAAAGGAAGGTGTTTCAGTGCCAGACGGGACCCTACTCGACTGCCGGGAAAATTGCATGTGAAAAAGAGCCCAGAAGATCAGCCTGGACCCTAAAAAGGGCCTGAACATAAGCCTGGCCATATCATCCCGGGGAAAAACCCCATGAGACGGGAAGTCCTCCGGGACCCCTATCACACCCTGGTTTTGCCTGGAGACACTGCGCCTGGACCCAAGTACAGCCGGGGACCCTAATACTGCTGGAAACAGTGGCCTGGACTCGACTGCGTTGAAGAAAAGCAAGCCCACCCAAAAGTGAAAGGAATGGAGTATTCTTTAACCAAAAGATCCCTGTCTTTACATGTAATTTGACTATGTTTTTTTTTTTTTTTTTTTTGCGCATGTCTTTGGACCCCATTATTCCCATCCCGGCAAAAAATGGGAAGAAAAAGCGTGATGTGGTATTTTCCCTGCCTTTGGGTAAGTTAGCTGCTGAACTACAAATGGCTAAAATTTGTGCTCCTTTTTCAGACTCATCGTCGAAGGAATTTGAGGAGTACGGGACCGTCGCACCCGATCAAGTCCCGGTGGTGAGAGGGAATGTAAGTTTTCCCTTTGAATGCCCATTTATTTTTTGTTCCTATCTTTATTTTTTTTTTTGAAAAATTAAAGATTGAAATTTTTTTTTTTTGGTTTTTCTGGGTTTCCCCAAAACGGGCGAGGACTGTTTAAACAAGGGCCCTCATCTCCCAGGTCCATGGATGTCCCGTTGTGGGACAGCCGTGACCCGCGTACCAAAAAAGGCTTTAGAAAGTATTTTATTTCTGTAAGTCGCAGCACTCTTTTTCCTGTTGGAAAGATGGGTTTGGGCAGATATATTCTCCCAGAAACCCCAAAAGTGTCTGTGGTTAAACAGTGACTGCGCGTGTTTTCTTTTGCTATGTTTTGTGCATTCTTTTGAGTTTTTTTGCGCATCATCTTGTTCCTCTGGATGTGGGTTTGCGGCAGATATTTTCTCCCAGAAAACCCCAACAGTGTCATGTGGTCACGTGACTCCCTGTGTTTTTTTGCTATGTGTTGTGATTTATTGGTTTTTTATGCTGCACTCACTTTGTTCCTCTGGCATGATGGGTTTGCTGGCAGTATTTTTACAAAAAACCCCAACAGTGTTGTGGTTAAAATTTACTGCCTGTGTATTTTTTGCTATGTGTTGTGCATTCTTTTGAGTTTTTTATGCTGCACTCACTCTTGTTCCCTCTGGAACGAGGGGTTTGCTGCAGATTATTTCCACCCCCCAAACGTGTATGGGGTTTTCAACAGTGACTCCCTGTGTTTTTTTTGTTTGGGTTTTGTGCATTCTATTGATTTTTTTATGCTGCACTCACTCTTGTTCCTCATGGCACTGGGGGTTTGCTGAGAATATTTCCACAAACCCAAAAACAGTGTCATGGGGTTTTCAAAGTGTGCCTGTGTATTCTTTTTTATGTTTGTGCTTTTTTGGTTTTTTTATGCTGCATCACTTTTTTCCCTCGGGAAAATGGGGGTTTGCTGGCGTATATTCTCCAGAAAAACCCAACAGTGTCATGTGGTTCAACAGTATGCCCTGGTTTCTTTTGCTATGTGTTGTTTCTTTGATTTTTTTGTGCACTCCTTTGTTCCCCCGGGCATGTGGGTTTGCTGGGATATTTTCTACCAGCAAACCCCCAGTGTCAGGTGGTTCAACGTATGCCTGTGTTTCTTTTGCTTTGTGTTGTGCTTTCTTTGGTTTTTTATGTGCACCCCTTTGTTCCTCATGGCATGTGGGTTTGTGGCAGATATATTTTTCCAGAAAACCCCAAAGTGTCGGGGTTTTTCAAATGACTCCCTTTTGTGTATTCTTTTGTAGTGTTGTGCTTCTATTGATTTTTTATCTGCATCACTCTTGTCCTCTGGCATGGGGGTTTTGTGCGATATATTTCCCGCAAACCCCAGTGTCTGTGGTTCAACAGTGACTGCCTGTGTATTCTTTTGCTGGGGTGTTGTGCATTCTTTTGGTTTTTTGCTGCACTCATTTTGTTCCTCATGGCATGGGGGTTTGCTGGCAGATATATTCTACCAGAAAACCCAACCGTGCTTTGGTTCAAACGTGACTGCCTGTGTTTCTTTTGCTATGTGTTGTTGCATTCTTTTGATTTTTTTTAGCTGCACTCCTCTTTTTTCCTCTGGCCTGGGGGTTTGTGGCAGATTTTTCTCCCAGCAAAAAAGTGTCATGGGGGTTTAAACATTTACTCCCCTGTGTTTTCTTTTGCTATGTGTTGTGATTCTATTGGTTTTTTATGCTGCCTCACTCTTGTTCCTCATGGATGTGGGTTTGTGGCGATATTTCTACCAGAAAACCCAAAGTTCAGTGGTTAACAGTGAGCCTGTGTATTCTTTGCTAGGGTGTTGTGCATTTATTGAGTTTTTTGCTGCATCACTTTGTTCTCTGGACTGGGGGTTTGTGGGATATATTTCCGAAAACCCAAAAAGGTTTTGTGGTTCAACGTGCTCCCTTTGTGTATTTTTTTGCTTGGTTTGCATTTATTTGAGTTTTTTTGCTGATCATTTTTTTTCCAAGGCAAGTGGGGTTTGGGGCCGGAAATATTCCCCCAAGTAAACCCAAAGGGTAAGTGGTTCAACGTCTGCCCGGTATTTTTTCTTTTTTGTTTGCTTTTTATTGAGTTTTTTACTGCAATAATTGTTCCCTCATGGCATGTTGGGTTTGCTGGCAATATATTCTACCGCAAAACCCAATAATTTTTTTAAAATATTAAAATTTTTTGTGACATTATATAACATATATTATAGTTTATACTTCTACATAGTAAAAAATTTTCTGTTCAATTTCGGGTAAAGCGGCTTCAGTGAAAAGACAGAAGCACCCCAATGAAAGACACTTGGTGTCATAGGGTTAACCCTGTCTTTTCTGTGTTGCTATTGTTTGCACAACATTAAATAGTATGGTGCAAAATTTCAATGTAGGGGGTTTAATTTTAAAGGGGTAATTCGTTGTAAAAAAAAAAGGGCTTTTTTGACGAAATTTCACCTTTAATTAACCCCCCAGGTGTGAAAATTTTTCCACTAGATGATTTAATTGTTTTTGAAATTAGATGCAAAAATGAAAAGTGGGTTAAACCCCAGTACACCAGTGTCATTTCTGTGGGTTCTGATTTTCACAAAAAGCCGGCAATTGAATTAGGGTTTTACTAGTAGAAGTGTATGAAAATACAAATTAAATTAAATATGGTCACAAATTCTTTACATGTAAAATTATAATATATTATGAGGGTGTAAAATTGCTGAAAAAAAAAAAGCGTGGGCTCCCCCTTTTTCGCAACCAACAGACAAAGCCGGAGTGGGGGCAGTTTAAAAACCCGGGGGACCCTTTTTTTGGCCCCCCCGGCTACTTAACTCTGCCCCCCGAACCCCCGAAAGGGCAAATCTTAATTGATTTTCCCTTTCTGGACTTTTGCCCCTCTTTCCCCTTGCCCCGTAGCGGGGGCGATGGGTTAAAAGGGGTTAAAATGACCCTTTCAATTGAAAGGTCACTTTAAGCCCGGTTTAATTGAGAGTGTCAATTAGACAATATCATGGGACAGCGACACTGCGGGTAACATGTTTAAAGGGGCCCCCTTCACATGCGTATCGACCGGATCGTGCTGGTCACAATTTTGGGCAGCAGCAAGCTCCCAGCGTATCGCTGTGTGGGACTTCGCGCGATCACCCCCCGCGGGTTCGTGATCGTCGCAGAAATGCGGATTTTTTTGTCGCTTTTTTCCCCCGGGCAGGCACGCACGCTGCGTGTGAAGGCGGGAGCCAGCGTCCGTGGAACCAAGTACCAGGGGTTTCCGGCACCGCGCAGGCTTGGAAAAACCGTGTGTCCCCTTGGGGTTCCGCCCCCTGCACGGGCGGGTATCCAAGGTACACAGGGGGTTTCTGGGGACAGCCGCGCCGGAAAACCCCTGTGTCCGGGTTTCCCCCGGGATCGGGGTCTCCGTGTCACACGCAGCATGGTGCCGTCAGGGGGGGAAAACCGCGACAAAAAAAAGGTCCGTTTTTCCGACGTCAGGTCCCCCAGGGGGGTGTCGTGCTGAATTTCCCCAGCGTATCGCTGGTGGTCGCTGCTGCGTCACAAAACTAGTGCTCAGCAGCGATCTCGGTACGAACGCTATGGGGGGCCCTTAAGTGGAAACAAATTTGATTTTTTCCCTTTAAAATTGGCACCGGGACCAATCATGAAGAGGGAAAATGTTTAAAAAATGGGGGTTCCCCCTTGAAAAAAAAAAGGGCGTGGGGCCCCCCATTTTTTTTAAACCGCCCATGAAGCAGACCTGGGGGCCGGGGATTTTCGGTGTTAAGGAGCCAAGACCCCATGGCCCTTGCCAGCCTGATAAATACCAGCAGTCTGAATTTTGGCGTTTAACAAAAAAAGGGGATCCCCTCAAAAAAAATTGGCGGGGGGCCCCCCCTTTTTTTTTAACCACCAGATGAAGCAGCCGCTGAGGCCTGGTTTTTCAGGCGGGAAAAAGGATCCAATACCCCGGGCCCCTTCAAGCTGATAATCAGGCCACACGTTGCTTAGCTTGGCGGGTTAACAAAAATGGGGTCCCCTCAAAAAAAAAAAAGGCGTGGGGACCCCCCTATTTTTTTTCCCGCCAAGTAAAAGCGTGTGGGGCCGGTATTAAAAAACTAAGGCCCCGGATTTTGGCCCTCAAAAGCTGATAATACAGGCTCCCGAGCCCCAATTTGGGCATCAAAAAATTGCCAATTTTGGGACTTTACCCGGGTTTTCCCCCTTTCCCCCTACGGGGGCAAGCGGGTAATAAGGGGTTTTGTCACCCCTTTATTCCGGTGACAATAAACCCGGTTTTTAAAATGGAGGGCGTCAAAGACCCCGATCCTTATTAACCCAAAATTTTAAATGTAAAAAAAAAAACAGCAAGAAAAAAGTCTTTTTTTAAGAAAAAAAGAGAAAAACACAGTTTCATTACTTTTATTACTCTTCATTCCCCGCGCCTCGATCTCCTGTAAAAAAAAAAAAAAAAACAAACCCCAAAAGTTTCCACCTGTCCCGAGTCCCCGAAGATTGTCCCCGGATCCAACTCTGAAAAATGCAATGACAGGGGCCTTCATCGCGCCAGCAAGCTGTTACCTGCTTCCCGGCGGGACGTCCGGGGTTACTGCTTTCGGGGGGATTACCCGCGTCACTGCGTTATCGCGGGGAAAAAGCATGTCCGCCGGGGGGGGGGAAAGAGGCGGGCCTGAAGCAGCCGGCGTGCCCCGGGGATTTCTGCCCCGGGAAGTGCCCGATCCTGACACCCGACCCCAAGGCATGCAGTGCAGTGACAAAACCCGATTCCGGGAAACCCCTAAGACAAATTCGGAATCGGGGAACGGAAAAATTCCCACAGCTAAAAGGCATACCCATATTTCAGTATCGGGAAAGCTAACCAAATGCTTTTTTTTTTACGTGATGTTTTGTTAATTTTATTATAGTAAAGTTTTGGTTTTCTTTCCCCCGCACCGGGGCAGACCTGCAGCTGTCCCGAAAAGGTCCTTTTCCCCGGAATTGGGACCCGTCCCGCCATCCACACCCGGAAGCAACTTGCAGGTCAGCAACGGAAGTGGACCAGGGGAACGGTCCATCAGGTTTCCCCCCTCCCCGGGCTTTCCCGGTTATGCGGGCACTTCTCGCCGCGCGGGGGCCATGGGGGAATGTCTTGCCCGGTTCATGCACTTGGGAGGCCTTTTGGCATTTTTAAGCGCTGGCGGGACATTGGAAGCGGTTTTTTTTACTGATGGAAAAGGGGTTTTACACAATGGTCCGCTTCAAAGTGTCGAACGGTTTGATCGCTGGAGGCGACCCCAAGACGGGCCCCCCTTTTTTTTAGTAAAAATTAAAGGGTGGCGGAAAATTGTCCAGCAACAGCGAGGTGTTGAGGCCCCCCAAAACCCGCTTCTTTTTAGGATGAGCAGAACGGTAAGTCAGCATCAGTGGGGTTCTATCCCAAATGTGCCCCCACTGATCGACACACATCCCTACCGACTTTTTGCTGATAACCGCACGGGCCCCCGCATCCGATCACCCCTTTTACCCCCAAAGTCCGGAAGCTGGGGGAAATCACCCCCGCCAACCCCGGCAACGTGTCCTGTTGGAGCCCACCACCCCAAAAATGGCCACGTTTGGCTCACGCCCTCGCTATGCTTGGCCAGCACCCCTTCTCCCCTTTAGGGTACCGCCACCAGCACAACATTTAGGGGCCGCACCCCCTTTCCCAGGGTAGCCCCAGTCGCAAAATTTTTGGGACCGCACCACTTCCCTTCTAGGGTAAAACCCCCCCGTGGATCAAAATTGGGGCCCCGCACCCCTGATCCTAGGAGTACCGCCACCATCCAACAATTTTCCACCGCACCCACTTTCCTTCTAGGGTAGCCACCCTCGGGAACAAAATTTGGGCCACCGCCCCTGATCCTGGGTACCGCACCGTCAGCAAAAATTTATGGGGACCCACCAATTCTCCTTCTGGAATACCGCCCCCCTCGCCAATTTAGGAGCACAGTGCCGTTTTCCTTGGAAACGCCCCACTTGTGCTCTCAGGCACGCCAACACTTTTTCCCCACTGCCACCACCCCGGTGAAGGGGCCCCACTTTATTTTTTGTGTCAAGGCCCCTCCCCAGCTCGGGGACCAGGAAGTGGGCCTCAGGGTCTCCCGCCCCCCAAAAGAAAAAAGCAAAATTTGTTGTCCTCCCCTCTCTCCTAAAGTGTCTAAATGCCCCTACTTCGATGTCTGCTCCCTTACCCCCACTTTTGCGCCCCTTTCCCCAAACCCCCCTTTATCGCTTTCCCGGGTTTTTTCGAACCCCCCCGAGTATCCCCAAAAACCCCCCAAACGTCATTCGCAATAAAAAAATTTTTTTTTTTTTTTCGTCTAACAATTTTTTTTAAAATTCTGTGCCAGTCCAACCCCGGGGGATGTTTTAACAAAAATTTTCTAAATTTTATTTTTCTACAACTTTGGGGCAGTCACAATTCGTGGTTTGTTTTACACAAATTGTTAATCTGATTTTTTTTAAACTTTGGGCAGTCACATACGTGGTCTGTTTACCAAAAAGTTCTAATCTGATTTTTTTTTCAACTTTGGGGCTTACAATACGATGGTCAGTTGTACACATTTGTACAATTGATTTTTTACCCCCGGGGGATCACATATGTGGCTGTTGTAACAAATTGTTAAACTGATTTTTACAACTTTGGGGGGGAGTTTCCAAAAAATTTTTTTTAAATTTGGGGTTTTATGGGTTGTTTTCCAAATTGTCTAATTTTTTTTTTCTAAAAAAACCCTTTTTTGGGGCGTCACAAACGTGGCTGTTTAACAAAATTGTACTAATTGTTTTTCTTTAAAAATTTGGGGCAAGTTTTTTTAAAAATACAAAAAGGCCTTTTTTTGTTTTTAAAATTCCCTAAATTTTTTTTTTTTAAAAAAAATTTTTTCCCTTTGGCAGTCAAATACGGGTTTTTGGTTTTTTAAATTTTTTTTTTAACAAAATTTTTTTTACTAAATTTTTTTCTAAAATTTGCGGAGCAAAAATTAGTTTTTTGGGCATTTTTTTTTTTGGGGACAAAAAATTTTGTTCCTTTTAATCTGATTTTTCTAAAACTTTGGGGCAGTCACAATACGATGGTCATGTTTTACACAATAAATTACTAATTGACTATCCCAAAAATCGTTCAATAAAAATGTGTTTTCTTTTTGTACTAAATAAATGTACTAATGTGTTCTATACAAATGTCATCCAAAACGTCAGTGCCAATTTAAATGTGCTTTTCCTGTTGTACAAAAATAAATGTGCCAATCTTCTTTTAGTAATTTTGGTTTGCTTTCTGTTAATTTCGTCGCCTACACACTGCGCCATGGACAGACTGCGCCGTACACTTTGCGTTTTTGACTACACTAACTCTAGGAATGACACATTTTTGTGTTTTTCCCTGGAGATATGTTTACTCCAAAACACAAATATATGACTTGTATTTTCACCACTAGTTGTCTGTCTGCTAATATTGCACAGACTGAATAGGGATGGTGTTGAGTGCAAGGCATATCTATTTTACTTGCCAGATATCATAAAAGTGAAATGAGTCTGGTGTGTTTTTCACATTATTTCACTTTGTGATACAAGGCCAGGGTTTTCTAGATATGCTTGTAATTGAGCACATCCTATTCAGTGTGTGTTGAAGAAACTGAGGAGATGATGGTGAAAATACACTTTATTATGTACAAAAACCTGGATTTTTATCATTACTATTATCACCTGGCCAGGTGAATAAACATGAGTTTTAACCTGCATTGTCGCTTCAGTCTGCATCTATTTGAAGCATACTATAGCGATGCATCAGTTTTTAATCATGTGTATTCACCTGCCCAGCCTTGTTCATTACTATCACACCTGGGCAGGTGATTAGACATGAGTTTTAACCAGCAGCGTTGCTTCAGTCTGCATTTTGTTTAAGCATACTGTGGCGATGCTGCTGTTTATAACTCATGTGTACTCACCTGCCCAGGCCTGATACATTCTGAGTGACGATGTTTTATTTGTGGCATCACCACTTCAGCATGACACCAGGCCTGGGGATTGAACAAGTGTATAATTTTTTTATCTCTGCATTCCAAATCAAGTCACAGTGATGAAAATACAAATTATATTTATAGTCACATGGTCAGGTAAAAAAAGTTACAGATGCTTGTGCATCCCCAAATCAATCTTTGAAACAGCAGGCCAGGTGACACAAATATTTGTTGTGTTATCTCCACCGTCACTGAAAATGGAACCAAAACTGGAGAGATGATAAAGGTCCTACAACTTGGTGCATTTTATAGTGAACTCCCTAGTCAGGATTAAAAATTAAATTGTTTGATGCACCCAAAAATATGCATCATGAATTCATGGTAAACTGGCCAGTTCAAAATTGTTTTTGACTTTAAAACGGGGACTGCACTTGGTACAGGTATAACAGAGGTATTTTATTAACATACAGACAAAAAGGTATTTATTGACACACAGACAAAAAAACATTATTTTACACCATTTGATCTTGCCATTCCACCGTCCTACATCTGAGATGAAGTAGGCCGCAATTGGTCTCTCTTTTGGCTGACTTCAACAGAAGACCTAGAGGGTGCTGAGTGAACTCAGGCAAGGGGTTAGGAGCTGCATCATCAATTTCAAAGTTTGGGTGCTCTTTCGCCATGACAAAGTTATGTAGCACCACACAGGCCTTACAACTTCATCCACTGTTTCCCTTTCAGATGAATGGCTGTGCCCATAATGCGCCTTTCTGGAAACCAGTATACCGAAGGCAATTCTACTGTTCTTTTGCCCTGGTCAGCCTGTAATTAAAAATTTTTTTGGGTTTGTGGTCCAAGTCCGGCTGGAGTTAGGGTTTTAGCAGGTGTTGGCTCATCTGGAATGCCTCATCCCCAACCATGACAAATGGCATTGGTGGACCTTTGGTGTGGGGAAAGAGGCCATGGCTGGGGAAATTGAACTGGTTTCCATACAACTCCCGGGCCCATGTCCGAGTTCTTAAACACCTGTGAGTCATTCCCATGGCCAAATGCCCCAATGTCCACGCAACAAACATACAGTCTGCATCCGAATGGCCCTAAGAACTGTAGAAAAGTACTTCTTGTAATTGTAGTACTCCGGCCTGTTCTTTTAGGTTTGATAATCCGTATGTGTTTCCCATCAACTGCTCCCAAACAGTTGGGGAAATTGCAGGTTGTCCAGAATTTGTCGGCTATTTCTAGCCACTTTTCTGTGGTGGGAGGGGCATAAATTCCGGGGCAGAGAAAAAATTCCACAATGCCCGGAAGGTGTCAACAACAATTCCTGACAATGTGGAGATACCCAAACCGGTACTGGAAGTGGAGTGAAGACAAGCTCTCTCCAGTAGCAAAAGGGAAACTAGAGAAAGAAAAAAAAAATATTATTGTATATGTTTTTTTAAAAACATTAATAAAAAAAGTACTGCCATAAAATAATTGTGCAGGTCTTTGTTTACTAGATAGCAGAACAATAATTGTGGCAGCTTTGGAATAGTACATGGCATAAGTAATAAAATGATGCAAATTGCCCCTTCAAACAAAGAGGACTTGTACTCTATAGCGCCACCCATTGAAAGTAGCGATCCTACAAGTCAAATCAACCCTTTTAAAGAGTCTTGTAATATGACTTAGGATAAAAGCCAAATCAGAATCTCCATTTGCAGACACGGTGTTTCGGACTGTTGGTCCTCGTCAGTGCAAAGTAGGAGAGATCTGATTTGGCTAGATGAGAGGCTCTGGACTGGGGTTCTGGGGGTAAGGTTTCTCTTGTGGAGAGTGACATACCAGCTCTGGCGTGTCGAGGTAAGGAGGTTATTCGCCTGCATTGTCCTCTGGGAAATTTTAATATGCAAATTGCTCTTCAAACAAAGAGGACTTGTAAATCTATAGCGCCCCCTATTGGAAGTAGCGATCCTACAAGTCACAATCAACCCTTTAAACCCCTTTAAAATGATGCAGGCATTGGTTTCTCAATATTACATACTGTAATGTAACTAGGAGTCTTTCCTCTGGAGGAATCGCCCCACGGAGCTGTGTGTCCTGTTCCTGATGAATGTTGGACCGGAGCAAGTAAATCCCTGAAGGTTTGTTGTGACATCCGGGGGTATAGTCAGTAAATTTCTCGGGGTTTGCCTGTAGCTCACTATAGAGAGTGTGGTTTCGCTCCACGGCTCTCCCAGAGGTTTTACAATGGGATGTACCCCCAAAGCGCCGCTGCCGTATCCGATTTCTCTCTCCCTTTCTTCATGGCAAGCCACTGCATAAAACCTGAGCCCTAGCAATGTCCAGATCCAGGTTGAAGTGGAAAATCTTCCAGCGCAGATCCATGTTCACAAAGGCAAATGCAAGCAAATGTGAAGAATGGCTGTGAACAGGCTCTATATAAAGATTTCCCATAAGAAAACGCCCACTGGTGTCCCATTGGTGGGTTCTGTTGCAAGAATTTTTCAAGGATTTTCCTCCTGTGAAATGCACAGAAAAAACGCAAACGCATACAAAAACGCTTTGAAATCGCTACTTGCATTTCAATCGCGCGTTTTTTATAAGCAATGCGCACTCTTCGACTGCAAAAATATCGCAGCGATTACACGCGTTTTTTTTTCATGCGTTTTATGTGCGCTCGATACGCAGCGCTAAAAAAACGCTAGTGTGAAAGTAGCCTGAGATTGATTTAGCGGGTGGCGAGATCGTGTGATCTAAAGTATTTTTGTAATCAGAATTGTTGGATTTTTTGTAGGGTTTTCTGGGTTCAAAAAGTAATCTCTCCTGTCCTATCCTATTTAGTCAGCTTGTGGCCCAGCGTTTGCTCAGTTATTTTCTGCCTATGTTTGTATTTTCATCTTGTCTAACCGCCATTATATGTTTGGGGGCTTCCTATTTTCTTTGGGGATCTGCTCCGGGGCAGATAGCTTTCATCTTTCTGCCTTTAGGTGTAGTTATCTCTCAGGCTGTGACGAGGCGTCTAGGATCAACTTAGGAACGCTCCACGGCTACCTCTAGTTGTGTCGTTAGTTTAGGAATCTGCAACCCATCAGTTACCAACATCTCAGGTGTTCGGCTGCCCTGCTGTTGTTCCTGTCCTCCTCAGCTACCGAAACATAACGTGATGCAAAGGTCCTATTAAAGTTATTACACCTTTTTTTTCCAGGTGGCAGATCGCACGCAGGGTATGTTTATGAAGGGGCTCCGTCCCGGCGGTGGCGAAGCCCCACGCAGATTAAGCTCTGACCAAAAAAAGCAGCGTTGAACGAGAAACGCTGGTATAGAGCCGGCAAGGCGCAGCGTGGCTGCAGGACTTGCGTGACGTCACTGTCACGTGTCAGAAGGCACGTGACCAGCTATGGAGCGCACACAGGACCACACTTCCTACGCGTTTCGAAATACTGCTGATTCCTTCGTCAGGGATTTAATAGAACCTTTGCATCGTCTGGATTGATTCATGTAATATAATCCTTTTTGGACATACTGGAAGGAAGGTTGAAACATCTAACGGGACCTGTGAATCATCCGGATTATAGTAGCACTCTGTACAAAGGTACCGCTTTTTCATGTTTTGGTAGTCATTCTACCACTTTTTATACTATTATTTCTATTATCATCATATGAGATATGTCTTTTTAATGATTAAGTTATTATCTCCCATTATTTCTACATATCTGTTCTCCATCCTTTTAGCGCGAATATTCACTATTTTCTGTCTGTGTTCGTGTTTTCCTCTTGTCTAACCGCCATTACATGTTTGGGGGCTTCCTATTTCTTTGGGGGCTTTACTCGGGGCAGTTAGTTTCCTCTTTCTATTTTCCGGTGTAGCTAACTCTCCGGCTGTGCCGAGGCGTCTAGGATCAACATAGGTACGCTCCACGGCTACTTCTAGTTGTGCGGTTAGTTTAGGGATCTGCAACCCATTAGGTTCCAGCCTCTCTGGTGTCTTGCTGCTTTGGCAGTATTTTGCTGCTGTCCACCTCAGCTACCAAATCATAACAGTATTACCGGCCAGACTGAAAATTCTATGGTATTCAACAGAAGGGAAGGCTAGTGAGCATAAAGGAAAAAAAAGGGAGTTGTCAGAAAAAATTTTTTTCTTCCTTTTTTCTGCTTGTTACATTTTTTCCCTCTTTCTCCCTGGATGCTGAGGAGGAATTTTTCTTTGTCCTCAATGGAGATTGTGCAGTTGTCAGGTCATGTTGAGCGGCTCGCCACTGAGGTTCAGAATATATTCTGCCTATATTGCTAGGTTGCCGGTTGTGGAACTAGGATCCCCATGCCAGATTTATTTTGGGGATCTGTCTAAATTTTTGAATTTTAAAAATAACTGTAAGTTGTTTTTTGCCCTGAAGCTAAGTCCTCAGGAAGCGCTGCGCAGCAGGTTCAAATTGTCATCTCCTGTTGCGCGGCGACCCTCAGGATTGGGCTTTTTCCCTGACACCTGGGGATCCTGTTTGGAATGATGTTAATGTGTTTTTTCAGGCTCTGGGGGTTATTGTACGATGAACCTAATGTCACTGATCAAGCGGAAAAACCTTGTTGGCATTGAATCAGGGTCATGAAGCTGCTGAACTGTACTGGCAGAAATTTCGAAAATGGGCAGTCCTTACTAAATGGAATGATGATGCTCTGGCAGCTCTTTTTCGGAAGGGTCTGGCAGAGACTGTAAAGGATGTTATGGTGGGATTCCTGTTCCCTCTGGTCTCAATGACTCTATGTCATTAGCTATTCAAATTGAGAGACGTTTTCGTGAGCGCAGAGGTATGCGTGAGATTGTGTTGCCTTGTGAGTCAGCTCCTGAGCCCATGCAGTGTGATGGAGTGACTTCTGGGGCACAGCGTCATGAGTTTCGAAAGTGGAATAGGTTGTGTTTCTACTGTGGTGATGCTTCTCATGCTATTTCCGTCTGCCCCAAGCGGGGAAGACGTTTTGCGTGCTCAGTTGTTTTGGGTAGTGTTCAGACTAAATTTCTGTTGACTGTTACCTGGTTTGCTCCATGTCCACATTTTCTGCTCAGGCTTTTGTTGATTCAGGAGCAGCTATAAACCTGATGGATTTTGACTTTGCCAAACGTTGTGGGTTTCCCATGATACCCTTCGGAAGTCTATTCCTTTGCTGGGCATTGATTCTACCCCTTTGGCGGAGAAATAAACCCAGTTTTCTACCCAGGTGATAATGCGGTTTGACCCGGACCATCAGGAGAGTTGCAAATTTTTGGTGTTGCATAATTTGCATGACATATTGTTCTGGGTTTCCCTTGGTTACAGACTCATAATCCTGTTTTGGATTGTAAATCTGTGTCTGTGACCAGTTGGGGTTGCCAATGTGTTAATACTGACACTCCTGTTTTTTTGCCCCCAGTCTCAAGATGTTTTTTCTGCCTCCCCCAGTCTCAAGATGTCCTGACTATTTGACCGAATTTCTGATGTGTTTAGTGAGACTAAGTCTGCATCACTGCCTCCTCACAGGAGTTATGATTGCGCTATTGAGTTAGTGCCTGGTGGTAAATTTCCTAAGGGTCGGCTTTTTAATTTATCTGTTTACTATTTTGGACAAAATATTTATCTGTAAATAAATTATTTACAAAATAATTTATTTGTATCTCAACATGATGCTATGCTTCTTTATATCAAGGAGTCTTTGGAGAAGGGTCATATCAGACCTTCCTCTTCACCCTTGGGTGCCGGCTTTTTGTTTGTGGCCAAAAAGGATGGTTCATTGAGGCCGTGTATTGACTATCGTCTCCTGAATTAAATCACTGTTAAATATCAATATCTGTTACCCTTGATTTCTGACCTATTTTCCAGAGTGAATAGTGCTAGTTGGCTTACGAAGCTTGACCTCAGGGAGGGCGTATAATCTTATTCGCATCAAGCACGGTGATGAATGGAAGACGGCGTTTAATACCCCAGAGGGGCATTTTGAGTACCTAGTGATGCCTTTGGGTTAACTAATGCCCTTCAGTCTTCCAGTCCTTTATGATGATATTTTCAGAGATTTTGTGGATAAATTTTTGATCGTTTATTTGGACGATATCTTGATTTTTTCCAACGACTGGGACTCTCATGTGGAACATGTGCGGACGGTTGTTCCGGATTTTGAGAGAAATATGCACTGTATGTGAAGGGATCAAAATGTCTTTTTGGCGTACAGAAGGTTTCATTTCTGGGATTCATTTTGTCTCCATCTGTTATTGAAATGGACCCGGTCAAAGTTCAGACCATTTGCGATTGGGTTCAACCTACTACATTGAAGGCTCTTAAGAGATTTTTGGGTTTTGCTAATTTTATTGTAAATTTATTGGTAATTCTCCGGTATTGTGAAACTACTGACTGATTTGACCAAAGAGGGTTCTGATGTGGTGAATTGGCCTCCTGAGGCAGTTTCTGCGTTTCAGGAACTTAAGCAGAGATTCACTTCTGCTCCTGTTCTGCTGCAGCCTGATGTTTCTCTACCATTTCAGGTGGAGGTTGATGCTTCTGAGATTGGGGCTGGTGCCGTTTTGTCCCAAAGGGATCCGGAGACCTCTAAGAGTAACCCTTGTGCCTTCTTCTCTCGAAATTTTCCCCAGCTGAACGTAATTATGACGTGGGAAATAGGGAGTTATTGGTCATGAAGTGGCCTTTGAAGAGTGGAGACATTGGCTCGAAGAGCCAAACAATCAGGTGGTGTCCTCACAGACCAAAACAACCTGGTTTATCTCGAATCAGCCAAGTCGACTTAATCCTAGACAGGCCAGGTGGGCCTTGTTTTTCACACGTTTTAATTTTATGGTTTCTTTTCTCCGGGCACTAAGAATTGTTAAGGCGGATGCCCTCTCGAGGAGTTTCTTTGCGGATTCTCCTGAGGTAACTGAGCCTGCTGTTATTCTAAAAGAAGGTGTGGTTCTTTCGCTATCTCGCCCAATTTGAGACTGGTTCTGGAGGGATGTCAGGAGGATAAACCTGAACGCTGCCCTGTTGGGAAATTGTTTGTCCCAGACCAGTGGAGGAAGAATGTTATGTCTGAGATTCATTGCTCCGCATTGGCTGGTCATCCTGGTATTTTTGGTACCAGAGATTTGGTGAGTCGGTGCTTTTGGTGGCCTACTTTGTATCGTGACGTCAGGGACTTTGTGCAGTCCTGTGGGACTTGCTCTCGTTCCAAACCTTGCTCTCGCTCTAGTGGTTTGTTAATGCCATTACCTGTGCCAAGAGGCCATGAACCCATATCTCTATGGCTTTTATTTCCGACTCCCTGTCTCTCAGGAATGACCGTTATCTGGGTGATCTGAGATTGATTTTCCAAGATGATACATATTGTGCCACTACCTAAGTTCCTTCCTCCTCTGAATTGGTGCCTTTATTCTTTTAGCAGGTAGTTCGGTTACACGGCATCCAGAGAACATTGTGTCTGACAAGGAGTCCAATTTGTTTCCAGATTTTGGAGGACATTTTGTTCTAAACTTGGTGTTCAGTTATCTTTCTCCTCTGCATTTCACCCTCAGACCAATGGACAAACTGAGAGAACAAATCAGACCTTGGAGACTTATTTGAGATGTTTTGTGTCTGCTGATCAGGATGACTGGGTCTCTTTTTTGCCTTTTTGGTAAGTTTGCTCTTAATAATAGGGCTAGCTCTGCCACATTGATGTCTACTTTTTTCTGCAATTTTGGGTTTCATCCTCGATTTTCTTCAGGACAGGTGGAGGCTTCTGTCTTTCCGGGTGTTGACTCTATTGTGGAGTGAATGCAGCAGATTTGGGACCAAGTTGTGGAGAGGTTGTCTCTCTCTCAGGAGAAGGCCCAGCAGTTTGCCAACCGGCATAGGACTGTGGTCCTCATTTTAAAGTGGGGGACTTAGTTTGGTTGTCCTCAAAAAATATCCTATGAAGGTTGCATCTTCAAAATTTAAGCCAAGGTTCATTGGACCTTATAAGATCATGGAAATTCTTAATCCGGTTTCCTTCGTTTGCTTCTTCCAAGGACATTTAAGATCCATAACGTATTCACAAATCATTATTGAAGACGTTTGTCGAGCCAGTGTTTCCTATGGCTGCGCCTCCCGACCCTGTTTTGGTTGAGGGCAATTTGGAGTATATGGTTGAGAAAATATTGGATTCTCGTTTTGCTAGGCGGAAGCTCCAGTATTTGGTTAAGTGGAAAGGTTATGGTCAGGAGGACAATCAATTCTTGGGTGTTTGCTTTGAACATCCATGCTAGGAGACTTATCCGTGCCTATCACGAGCTCATCCTGATCGGCCTGGTTGCGCACGTGAGGGTTCGGTGACCCTCCTCAATGGGGGGGTACTGTTGTGAATGTCTTGAAGACGACTTCAGAGCTGAGGCTCCCTCCGGTGGTTGCTGAGGGTATTGAACCAATTAATGAATGGGTGTCAGGTGGAGATGACTGGCTTGATATAAGTGAGCTGAACTCCCATGATCCTCGCCGGTAATCAATCGTTGCTTCCAGGTCTTTGTTGGAAATTTTTCCTTTTACTCCAAAGACATATTGCTATTCAAAATTTCATGCATTCTATGTTGTCATGCTTTAGTATGATAGAGTGCAGCCTTTTCTTGTATGTTTTACATGGGGGTAGCTCCCCTTGGTTTGCACCTAGTTCACACTAGTCTGGATGTGCCAGTCAGGTTTTTTTTGTCTTTTGAATGTTAGCTTACTGACCAAGCACTCCGCCCCCACCAGGTGGTGATTTTAATTACAGCAGGTCCCTACTTACACATAAATGCAGGCATTACGGACAGAGGTGCCACTTTCACCAGAAATTCAGATATCAGCTAATAGAGGTATGTTCACATTAGGTCAGGGACTCACCAGAATTGAGACCACCTTGACGATGGTTGGTGGGCTTTTAATATTTGGCCAAATGTTTATACTAAGTGTCTCAAATTTTTCCTTATACTCCAAAGCCATATTGCTATTCAAAATTTCATGTATTCTATGTTGTCATGCTTTAGTATGATAGAGTGCAGCCTTTTCTTGTATGTCTGCCAAGAATTACGACGCACCACAATACCCCTTTTACGAGAGGTACAGGTGGGCTTCCTGAAAAAATGTTGCATTGAATGCAAGGCCTGGCTTGCTCCAAAGTTACATGCACCCCAATAAGCTTTTCAAGCTACGTACTGGATGGCCACCGGAAAATCCACTTAACATTATTCATTTCGTAATCCCAAACTCTTTTCTTAAGCAATGATTGCAAGACCTGCCCTGCTACCAAGTCATATGCACCCCAATAAGCCTTTGAACCCAGGTACTGGATGGGCACAGGAAAATCCACTTCACATTATTCATTTTGTACTCCCATTATGTTTTCTTATGCATTGACTGCAAGGCCTGCCCTGCTACAAGTCATATGCACCCCAAATTGCCTTTGAACATACATACTGTATCGGCACAGGAAAATCCACTTCACATTATTCATTTTGTACTCCCATTCTGTTTTCTTATTCATTGACTGCAAGGTCTGCCCTGCTACCAAGTCATATGCACCCCAATAAGCCTTTGAACCCCCATACTGGATGGGCACAGGAAAATCCACTTCACATTATTCATTTTGTACTCCCATTCTGTTTTCTTATGCATTGACTGCAAGGCCTGCCCCGCTACCAAGTCATATGCACCCCAATAACCCCAATCCCATCTTGGAAGAAACATGTAGGAGGGCCTCTTAACAAAAAATGTCCCATTAAAAAGAGCAGGTCTCCTAGACTTGTAATGGCCATACGCTAAAGGGTATGCCACACTAAACAATATCGCTAACGGGATCGCTAAAAAACGTCACTATTTAGAGAATCCCGTTAGCGATATTGTTCAGTGCGGCAGCTTCCAGCGACGAGCTTCCTGCTGTGATCTCGCTCGTCGCTGGAATCGCTCCGGACCCTAAAGGTACTGCCACACTAAGCTATCCGCTAGCGATCTCGTTAGCGTTGCATACTAATGAGATCGCTAGCGGGATTGTTTCTATATCGCTAAATGCTGCCGCATTTAGCGATTAGTTAACGACGCTATCGCCGTTAGCGATCTTCTTAACGACTTTAGCGGTACAAAAGTACCGCTAAATCGCTAAGAAAAGGTGCCACACAGCGATAAGATACTTACCCAGGGGAGCGCCAGCGATGAAATAGGGTCCGGAGCGATTCCAGCGACGAGCGAGATCACAGCAGGAAGCTCGTCGCTGGAAGCTGCCGCACTGAACAATATCGCTAACGGGATCGCTAAATAGTGACTTTTTTAGCGATCCGTTAGCGATATTGTTTAGTGTGGCATACCCTTATTTCATCGCTGGCGCTCCCGTGGGTAAGTATCTTTCGCTGTGGGGGCACCTTTTCTTAGCGATTTAGCGGTACTTTTGTACCGCTAAAGTCTTTTAAGAAGATCGCTAAACGGCGATAGCGTGGGTTAACTATATCGCTAAATGTGGCCGCATTTTAGCGATATAGAAAAAATTTCCCGCTAGCGATCTCATTAGTATGCAACGCTAACGAGATCGCTAGCGGGATTGTTTAGTGTGGCAGTACCTTAAGTGCTTTGGGTGACAAAATTTTCTCCTGTGGGGTACACCTCAGCCGTTTTCAGAACAGTATTTTACGCACAGCATAACACCCCACCTTTTTAATAATTTGACACTGGCTGTAGCTGCAGGAATTATGTAACCCTTTCGATTAGTGGCGGTGGATGATGAGACTTGGAGGAAAGCTGATTAAAAATAGGCCCAAATTCAAAGAAACGGGTCTCCTAGACTTGGAATGCCCATACACTTAGTGTATGGGCTGGCAAACTTTTCCCCCTTGGGGGTGTACATATTTTTTGTATTTTGGTGACGGGCATCATAACACCCTTGCCAAAACATAGTGGCCAGAGCATGACTGAATACATTCACCCTGTGTAATGTGTGTAGTACAGTTCATATAGCGTCTTGTGCTTGGGTGCGATGAAAAACACATGAGACACAGGTTTGATATAAGAAGATCTTGTATTACTTCATACCAAGTTGGCAAAAATAGTCACACAGTTTGCAGACACAGAAGCAGGAGACACAGCAGGCCAGAGTAATCTAAGCTCAGCAATCACTCTCCACAACAGGTTCAGGATCTTCTCTGTTCCCGTAAGCCCATGCAAACGTGGATCTTTCAAAGAGCAGGGTTCCAGAGTCCACAAGTGTTTCAGAGTTTTCAGTAGGAATAGCTGGAGTACAAGTCCAAGGTTCAGGAGTCAGGTCACAAGTTCACTGCAGGCTAGAATTCAGAAGCACTGATTGCTCAGCTGTGGCTGCTTAAGAAGCAAGAGGGAGAGAATCAGGGCGGGAAATGAAAGCTGAAAACTCCATATTAAATGAGGGCAAAATTGCTGCAGCAAGAAGAAAGCAAAATGGCTGACGGAAAAAATGAGTTTCAAGAAACATGTACAAAGAACCTTACATTACTCCCCCCTTAGGGAAACCTCCGGATGGCCTCAGACCAGGCTTGTCTGGGTACCTCTGATGAAATGGCGGAGCAAACGAGGAGCATTAAACGTTATTGACTGGTTCCCTTTGAGTTGTCCTCCACTGGGTAGCCTTGCCATTTAATCAAATATTTTTAACTGTTTCTGTATAACCTGGAATCCAGAATCTTTCCACCACAAATTTTCCTGACCATCGACTAGCACTGGGTCAGGGCAAGGAGAAGAACGTCCAGGAAACGTATTGGGTGTTGCACCCTTTAGTAGGGATACATGAAAGACAGGGTGGTTTCTCTTAGTTCTGGGCAGTTGAAGACGACAAGCAACGGCACTTATAATTTTACTGATTTTATAGGGTCCAATGTATTATGTCCCAACTTAGACGATGGAATCCTTAACTTAAGATTTCTGGTTGACAGCCAGACCAGGTCTCTACCTTAAAAGCTGGTGCGGGTTTACGAAATTTATCTGCTGCTTTCTTGTACCTTCCTGAGCCGATTCCAGTTTTTTCTTTAGAAGATCCATATTCTTCTGTAAAGACGTGATTCTTTCAGCCACTGCTGGTAAAGGCGTTTCTATGGGAAATCGTGGTTTAGAATGTTAGGATGTAACCTAGATTGGAGTAAAAAGGAGACTGCTTAGTGGAGGCATCTGAGAGTTGTTATAAGAGAACTCAGATAATGGAAGTAGATCCACCCAATTTATCCTGTAGGTGGCAGATAAAGCAGCGGGATATGCTCCAGGGTTTGATTGGTTCGTTCGGTTGTCCATTGTCTGGGGATGAAAAGCAGAAGAAAGGTTTACTTTAATGTCCAATGCTGCACAGAAATTTTGCCAAAACCTAGAAGTGAATTGCCACCCTCGATCAAATAACCTCATCCGGTCACTCATGTAAGCGAAACACATCTTTAATCATCAAATCTGAATGTCTGTTTTTGCAGTGGGTAAACCCGAAAAAAGGTATAAAATGAGCTGCCTTTGTTAGACGGCCCCCCCCATTTTTAATGGGGGTTTTTCCCCCCAAGGTTTTGGGGGCCCCCAATGAAGCCCCTAGAAATGGCCCCAAGGGGGGGCCGGGGGGGGAAGGGGTTGTAACAGACCATTGGTGAGGACGGGTTTTTTGCATCGGGGACAGACTTCACATGAAGTGACTTTTGTTTAAAAAAATCCTTCTGAAGTGGGCCCCCAAATAAAGAAAAAAAATTCCCGTTTCTTTAGTTTTTCCCCTTTTCCCCCGCTATCTTGGAATCGGAATGAGTTGCAATACTCTCAAACTGACTGTTTAAAGGGAAAATTTTTTAATTTTTGTCCCAGAATCCCACCCATTTTAAAAGAAAAGCTTTCCCCCTTGGGGGGTTTTGCCAAAAAGGGGAATTTTGCATTTTTGTTCCCCGATCCCCCAAGTTTTTCTTGTTTTTTGAATAAATCCCAGGAATTAGGTCGGGGGAATAGTCTTAGGAGGAAAAAGGGGAGGGGCCCCCTTCCCCCAAAAAATTCCCAGGGGTGCATCAGCCTTTCCTTTTTCGTGATCCTGGTCTAAAAGAAATAACAAAATTAAATTGTTTAAGAAAAGTTTTCCAAGCGAGCCTGGCGAGGAGTCAGGCTTTAGCCGACCTGATAAATTCAAGGTTCCGTTGGTCTGTCAGGAGACTATTTGTTGTGAAGCTCCCTGAAGAAGGGGTTCCTTTCTTTTGAGGCGCAAAATGGCCAACAACTTTTCTTTTGGGCCCACTCGTATTTTCCTTCAGCCGAAGACAAATGCTGGGAAAAAAGGCACAGGGATGCAAGACATTCTTCTAATGTTTTTTGAGGGGAGTATAGCCCAAGGCACAGTTGAAGCATCACCTCTATTTGAAGGCAAGTTCGGGGTTGGGTTTTTCCAAGATGGGGGGGTGGTAAATTTATCTTTCTACGGGAAAATGCTTCCTGGGTTTTGGGGGTCCAGGAGAACCTGGGGACTCTTTCGGGGGTAAGTTGGGTGTAGGGACCTACCCTCAGAGAAATTCCTAAGGAAAGTCTTTAGAAGTTGCAACCCCGATGGCGCGGCACCTCCTTCAAATTTATAGGATTGGCCATCCTTGATGGTTGGGTCTTGTTCCCATCCATATATTTCCTTGTGTAGACAGTACATACCCCAGAAATTGAATTTCTTTCCTTGGAATTCACACTTTTCAAGTTTGATGTAAGAGGGTTTTGTCTTAGACGTTCCAAGACCTTTACATGTCCATGATTTTTCCTCTGTGGAGTTAGAAAAAATTAGAATATCATCCAAAAAAATCCCCAAACAAATTGTATCTAAGAGATCCCTTAAGATGATTCACCAAGTGTTGGAAAGGGCTGGGGGGGCGTACTCAGACCAAAAGGCATAACTAGATATTCAAAGTGTCCATTAGCGTGACCTGAATGCAGTCTTCCACTCATCCCCAGGTCTAATACGGACCAAGTTATAGGCCCCAGGAGATCCAATTTAGAGAAAAATTTTGGCATGCGACACTCTCTCCAATAACTCAGGATTAAAGGCAAGGATAACGGTTTTCTAATAGTAACCTTATTGAGTTCCCTATAGTCTACGCAGGGTCTCAGAGATCCATCTTTCTTCTTTACAAAGAATATGGGTGCACTGCAGAGTGAAGAGGGGCGTATGAAGCCCTTGGCTAGATTTTCGTCTATGTAATCCTTTAAAAGCCTTTAGCTCAGGCCCCGCCAGGGGGTAGATCTTACCAAAAGGTATCTCGCTCCAGGCATAATTTCAATTGGACAATCATATGGACGGTGAGGGGGAAGCTGGTCAGCGTTCTTCTTGCCCACATAAATCCACATAGTCCTGGTTTAACAGCTGGTAGTTCAGGGACTGACATGGTTCCTTTAGGAACAGAGCACGCTGAAACTTCTGGAGTCATCTGTTTTCTGGAAAGTGTAATTCCTTGGTCTCCCAGTTAATGGTAGGGTTCTGAGCCTGCAGCCATGGTAGCCCTAGAATAATGGGAAAGTGGGGAGAAGAGATAAGCATAAAGGACAGTTTCTCTTGATGATCTTTACCCATAAGGACCCTCAAAGGCTCTGTTTCCTGATCCACTGGTCCAGAGGTCAGCAGGGGGCCGTCCACAGTTTCCATCTGTACTGGAGTAGCCTTCTTCACTGAACGTATCCCCTTTTCAGAGCAAAGGAGACATCCATAAAATTCCCACTTGCCCTGAGTCGATCATAGCAGAGCTAGACACCCAGACTGAGTCAACCCAGAGTTTGATGGAAAGGGAAGCAATGAGAATTGTTTTTTCCTACAACTCAGATGGACACCGCTGAGGAAACTTGAAAAATTGCAGCGTTACACAGTCATCGTCCTCAGAAGTAACGGAGTTTAAGTCCGAGAAATCAATATCTGTTGCTGCAGATCTCTCTGGAGCCTGAGGCTCGGACCTGACAGATCTCCTCCCCGCAACACTCACAGTGAATGAGTGCTGCAGTAGTCTTACGAGAACGGCTGGGGCAGTTTTATAATGAAGTGCCCTGACTTACCACAATAGAAACATAGATTTTCCTTAAAACGATGTTCTTTGCGTGCATCGCTAACCCGTCTTTGTAAAGATTCTACCCGCATGGGTTCAGGTTCAGTTCCCGTGTGGGTCCTACTCAAAGGTTCCTTAGCTGGGAGGAAGGAGGAAAAGGTTAGTGCGATTGTTTTCGAACCATCTTCTCTTGCCTGCGTTCAGTCAGACGAGCATCAATACGGATGCAGTAATTAATAAAGTCACCAAACGCAGTGGGAGGGTCGGCAAAGAGCTAGTTCATCCTTAATTAGTGGAGACAAAACCCCTTTCGAAAAAATAGATTCTTGGCGGAACTGTCCCAAGTGGTATCAAGGGCCCAAACTCCTGAAATCCAAGGCATATTCGGCTACCGAGTGCTTACCTTGGCGCAAAGTCAACAAGGCTGCTTCAGCTGTTGCACCTCGATTGGGGTCATCAAACACTGCCCCATGGCTGAAATGAAAGCATCAAGATGATCCAAACATTCATCCTCAGTCTCAATCAGAGGGTTTGCCCACATCAAAGCCTTGTTGTAAGCAACATAATTATAGTAAGTACTTTAGATCGTTCAGTGGGAAATTGTGAAGCATGTGCAGAAAAAAAAAAGATTGCATTGGTTAATAATCCCCTGAATTTCTCACGTTCACCGCCAAAACGAAAGGGGCAACTTGGGAATCCCAGAACTCGGGGCTACGGCAGGAGCCTGGACTCGCTCCTCTAGAACCTCAATCCTGGCTCGCAAATCCTGGGCAGTCTGTCCAAACACTTTGCAAATTGTGATTAGTGAGGTCCTGTAGGTTTGTAAAGCGGGTTTTTATAGTCTGTAAATCTGCAAGGATATTATCAGTCACTCCGCAAAGTTCCTTTATGCGGCTTCCATCTTCCAAATCTTTTAAGACAAGAGTACTGGTAGGAGAAGAGTAAAAGAAAAAAAAAACCAATAGTGTTTACCTGTGGTAACACTGCAGAGAAAAAAAAAACTTAAGGGAACTGCTCACCTGGAATGGTTGTGAGAAGTCACAACCACTGTCATCACAGAAAGTACAACCGGACATCTGATATCCACAGTTTACAGCAGACACAGCCTTTCCAGACCCAGCAGACACTAACGTTTTGGCTTCAGAATCTTGTAATGTGTGTAGTACAGTTCATATAGCGTCTTGTGCTTGGGTGCGATGAAAACACATGAACACAGGTTTGATATAGAAGATCTTGTATTACTTCATACAAGTTGGCAAAAATAGTCACACAGTTTGCAGACACAGAAGCAGGAGACACAGCAGGCCAGAGTAATCTAAGCTCAGCAATCACTCTCCACAACAGGTTCAGGATCTTCTTCTCTGTTACCGTAAGTCCATGCAAACGTGGATCTTTCAAAGAGCAGGGTTCCAGAGTCCACAAGTGTTTCAGAGTTTCTCAGTAGGAATAGCTGGAGTACAAGGTCCAAGGCTTCAGGAGTCAGGTCACAAGTTCACTGCAGGCTAGATTCAGAAGCACTGATTTCTCAGCTGTGGCTGCTTAAGAAGCAAGAGGGAGAGAATCATAGCGGGAACATGAAAGCTGAAAACTCCATATTGACTGAGGGCAAAATAGCTGCAGCAAGACAGAAAGCAAAATGGCTGACGGAAAAACTGAGTTTCAAGAACATGTACAAAGAACCTTACACCCTGGTGTTCAAGTGGTGGTGGACGGTGAGGAGGAGAAAGAGGAGGAGGACACCAACTAGCCAAAATCAGGAAACGTATATACATGTTTGGTTGTGAAGAGGTGATTGGGAATTCTCCTCCCAAAAAACCCCTACATTAGAGTTTAGGCTTTGCTGTCATCATTTGGTGATGTGGAGAAGTCAGGCCCAATCCATCCCTTGTTCATTTTTATAAGAGTCAGCCTGTCTGCATTTTCCGTAGAAAGGCGAATGCCTTTATCTGTGATAATGCCACCAGCAGCATTAAAAACAAGCTCGGACAAAATGCTAACGGCAGGGCAGGCCAGGACCTCCAAGGCGTAGAGAGCCAGTGTAACGCTGGTATTGTCTGTACTTTGTTTTCCAGCGTTACTTTGCATGTCTTTGCTTTAACCCTTTGCTCCTTTCCCCCTAACCAGCTGGGATACTGTTGTCTGTTACCTGTATGGATGCTGCTCAGTTCCCAGCTCTGCTGCGTAGCCGTACTTGCGTGAGTGTCTCCGCTGCGTTGCATGACCACCTGCATGTGCGGTCCATGGCCTGCTGTAGAAGCTACCCGTAGGTTGCAAAGTCCTCTACAGTGGTGCATGACTTACTATGTGTGTGGTTGCAGCCACTGTCAGGTGTCCTTCTGTGCTGAGTTGAGTCTGGCTCTGCATAGGGGGCGCGGCCCACACCTGTCCTGCTTTTATGAGGATTGGGTGTGCACTAGAATTGCTTCTCCAGCCTATCGCTGTGAAGCAGCTCATATATAAAGTTCCCCAGCCCTGTGGGGCGTGGCCAGAGCTTTGCATTGAGTTCCTGAACCTAGCCGTGTGTGTTTGTGTGTTCAGCTCCTGCTCTGAGTGTTATCAGTTCTGGAGAGCTGATTCCCTTTGTCCTGTCTTGTGTTTCTGCCTGTTCTGGGGCTGAGTACCCAGATCGCCCTTCCTGGAGGCTGCATATCCAGGCCTGTTCCTGTTGTATCTTGTTCCCTGAATCCCTGATCCTGGATCTGTCCCGGTACCTGAATGTCTGAACTGTGTCTTGTGTTTCCGCCTGTTCTGGGGCTGAGTACCCAGATCGCCCTTCCTGGAGGCTGCATATCCAGGCCTGTTCCTGATGTGTCTTGTTCCCTGAATCCCTGATCCTGGATCTGTCCCTGTACCTGAATGTCTGAACTGTGTCTTGTGTTTCCGCCAGCTCTGGGGGCAGAATACCCAGATCGCCCTTCCTGGAGGCTGCATATCCAGGCCTGTTCCTGTTGTGTTTTGTTTCCTGAATCCCTGATCCTGGATCGCATCCTGTACCTGACTGTCTGAACTGTGTCCTCTGTGTTATGTTCCTGAAGTCCTTCTGTGTCCTGAACCCTGTACCAGTGACTGTGATTCCTTGCTATATAACCTGAGTTCATCTTGGAAGGAGGAGTCCTGTGTGTGTGCTGAGTTTCTGTTACTCTGTGCTCAGCTTCTGTGCAATCCCGGCCAGCTCCCGTTGAGCCTGGCGGGGCTTGCACCAGACCGCTGGGGTTCCTTTTCAGGTCACTGCCAGATGTCTGATGCCTGATGACTATGGCCTGATGTCCGATGTCCAATGACCACTTCCAGATGTCCGGAGCCTGCCTGATGTCCGGAGCCTGCCGATCGTTGCCAGATGTCCGGAGCCTGCCGATCGTTGCCAGATGTCCGGAGTCCGATGCCAGTGTTCTGATGTTCCTGATTTCCAGTCCATGTTCCTGAGTTCCAGTCCGTATTCCTGAGTTCCAGTCCGTGTTCCTGAGTTCCTGTCCGTGTTCCTATGTCCCTGAGATCCAATCCGTGTTCCTGATATCCTGTCCGTGTTCCTGAGTCCCTGAGATCCAATCCGTGTTCCTGAGTTCCTGTCCGTGTTCCTGTGTCCCTGAGTTCCATTCCGTGTTCCTGATATCCAGTCCGTGTTCCTGTGTCCCTGAGATCCAATCCGTGTTCCTGATATCCTGTCTGTGTTCCTGAGTACCTGAGATCCAGTCCGTGTACCTGATGTTCCGATGTTTTGCTGGTTCCTCCGAGGTCTACCCTGTGATGACGTCTGTCCTGGGTCAGTGTCTGATGTTCTCCTGCTGAGCCTGTGCTACGCCTGAGGCCTAGAGAGAGGCCATCCTAGTATGCCCGTGCCAGATGACCCTGGACTGCATCTACCCGTGATGACCCCGCCATCATCTGAAGCCTGTCTGAGGTCGGTGTCTGATGTTCTCCTGCTGAGCCTGTGCTACGCCTGAGGCCTGAGAGAGAGGCCATACTAGTATGCCCGTGCCAGATGACCCTGGACTGCATCTACCCGTGATGACTCCGCCATCGTCTGAAGTCTGTCTGAGGTCGGTGTCTGATGTTCTCTTGCTGAGCCTGTGCTACTCTTGAGGACTGAGAGAGAGGCCGCCCAAGTATGCCCGTGCCAGATAACCTTGGACTGCATCTACCCGTGATGTCCTCCTGCACTCGTCTGTGATCCTGAGACGTGTACCCTTCTCTGATGTGCGGAATCGGGAGCCCGGCATTATGTTCTGTTTATGTACTGTGTTTGTCTTTAAGTAAACTTTATGTTTCTTCATACCTGAAGTTGTGCGGTGTTGTCTAGTCCTGCAGGTCGCCATCTTGCCCACATGCTCAGCTGCCACAGATCCCGGTCGCTGCCCTCCCCTATTCCGGGCAGGCCCGGGTCTCCCTCTGTGGTCCAGTGGTCCACATTCTCTTACCATCTGGGACGCATGCCTCACGTCGTTGTGGACTGGCGGCGTGGGAGCGTTGGCTAGTTAGGCAAGCTATGCCATGTCCCAACGCCCCGCAGCCGTGGGAAGCATCACAGCCAGCTCATGCCACGTGTCCAGCTTAGATACCCAATAATTAAAAGGCACAGAGGAATCACGGAGAACGTTGGTATGGTCAGCAAAGTACTCCCTCAGCATCTTAGAAAAGATTGCATTCCTTGTGAGATTACCCCATCCCTCAGTGCAAGGGCGATGAGAGGGTCTTAGAAAACTGTCCAGAACTTTGCCAGTGTTCCCCTGCCTCTGCTGGAGTGGCATTGTGTCTGTCTCGCCTGTCCTGCTTGGTTGGCCAACGAACTGTTATCTCTGCCGCCAGCATTTTGAGATGGGAATTTTTTTAATAATTCTGCAACAATGGCCCTATGGTATTGCACCATTTTGGTACACCTGTCTGCCTCTGGAACAAGAGATTGAAAGTTATCTTTGTACCATGGGTCTAAAAGTGTCGCTAGCCAGTAATGACTGGTACCCAATATTTTGACAATACGAGGGTCACGGGAAAGGCAGCGCAACATAAAGTCAGCCATGCGTGCCAGACTGGTGACAGGCAAGCCTTCCGTGTCCTCACCAACAGGACGACTGACCAAGGTGTCCTCTTCCTCTTCTTCCCTGTCCTCAGGCCATCCATGCTGAACAGACGGTATGACAGTTGTGGTTGTAGTCCCATCTATAGCTCATGAAAGAAGCTCCTGTTCTTCCTCCTCTTCCTCATTGTCAACCAATCCACATTGGGATGACACTAGGCTGGGCTGTGTGTAATAACCCTGTATGGTTACTTGATCCATGTCCTCGTGCCCCGCCTGCAATGCCTCCTCTTTCATTGTGAGCAGAGAACTTTTCAGAATGAAAATGAGCGGGATTGTGACGCTAATTATGGCGTCATCACCGCTCACCATCTTGGTGGACTCCTCAAAGTTTTGGAGGATGCTACATATGGCTGACATCCATGTCCACTCATGAGGTCTTATGTCATAGAATCATAGAATCATAGAATCATAGAATGGTAGAGTTGGAAGGGACCTCCTGGGTCATCTGGTCCAACCCCTGCTCAAAGCAGGATTCTCTAAATCATCCCAGACAAAGTGTGGAGTCAAACCTGACAAACGACAGCCTTGTTGATGCTGGTATTCAACAACTGCCCGCTTCTGCTCACAAATCCTTTCTAACATATGCAGTGTAGAGTTCCAACGTGTGGGGACATCACACACCAGTCGGTGAGCCTGAATCTGCAATCGCTGCTGAAGCACGGCAAGGGCAGCTGAAGCTATAGCTGACTTTCTAAAACGTGCAAACAGGCGGCGAACTGTAACCAACAGATCCGGCAGCTCCGGATAGCTTTTTTAGAAAACGTTGAACAACAAGGTTCAGCACATGGGCCAGGCATGGTACGTGTGTCAATTAGCCTCGCCTCAAAGCTGCCACCAGGTTCCTGCCATTGTCACACACAACCATGTCTGGCTGGAGATTCAGCAGTGTCAGCCACACACCTGCCTGCTATTTTAGAGCTGTCAACAACTCTTCAGCATTGTGTGGTTTGTCACCTAAGCAAATTAGCTTCAGCACAGCCTGTTGCCGCTTTGCTTTGGCAGTGCTGCAGTGCTTCCAGCTTGTGAATGATGTGCTCATTTTGGACATGGAGGCTGAAGAGGAGGAGGAGGAGGAAGAGTAGGTGCAGGATGTTGGCATATGCAACAGATAAGGACTTATTATAAGGAAAAGGATGACTTTATGCTGACCTGACAATAGATGGTGATGTTGTGTAACGTTTCCTTCTGTTTAATGTATTGTATAAGAGATAGTCTCACTTGTAGTTTCACTTTTCGTTTTGTTCCTGTTTTCCTGATGCAATGCTAAAATGACTGCATTTTTCCTTTTACCTCATGTTGATAGAAGTAAAAGCTTGTTATCCCATGCAGCCTGCTCTGTGAAGTTTTTTACTGCAAAGGTGTGGATTCAGAAGCTGTGCAACACAGGAGCTGTACACAGTGGGGGCTACCCTGATTGAGATATGGCCCACAATCCTTGGCGTCGGGAGGACGTGTTCCATCCCAAGGTCTGACTGGGTCCCGGCTTCCATTATGTTAACCCAGTGTGCCGTCAGCGAGATGTACCATCCCTGGCCACAAGCACTTGTCCACGTGTCAGTGGTTAGGTGTACTTTCCCAGTAACTGCATTGTTGAGGGCACGGGTAATGTTGTGGAACATGTGCTTGTGTAATGCCGGGATGGAACAGCGGGAGAAATAGTGGCGGCTAGGGACAGAGTACCTAGGGACGGCTGCCGCCATCAGGTTGTGGAAAGCTTCTATCTCCACGAGCCTGAAAGGCAACATTTCGACCGCAAGCAGTCGAGAAATATGAGAATTGAGTACTGTGGCCTGTGGGGCGTTGGCGGCGTATTTCCGCTTATGTTCCAATGACTGGGGTATGGACAACTGAAGGCTGCGCTGGGACAAGGACATGGATGTGCTTCATGATGGTGCTATTTGACTGTGGGCAACGGCAGGTGCAGGGCAGGAGGCATCTTCACATGCACCGTGGAGAGGGGATTGGCTTGCACGCACAACACTGGAAGAAGCTGTGGTGTCACCGCAGACACTGTTCCTGCAGCATAGGGTTAGGCCCACAAAGTCGGGTGCTTTGCTGCCATGTGCCTGATCATGCTGGTGGTGGTAAGGCTGGTAGTTTTGCTACCCCTGCTGATGCTGGCATGACAGGTGTTGCAAATGGCCTGTTTGGGATTATGAGCAGAGACTTTAAAAAATAACCAGACTCGGGAAGACCTAACAGTTGGACTGGCAACTTCCCTCAGGTTGGTGTTACGGGGAACGGTTGCACGCCTTCTGTCTGCAGCCACCACATTGCTTCTTCCTGTCTGAAGTGGTGCCACGCCTACCTTCCCCTGTGTGCTGCTGTCCTCGCTCTGCATGTCCTCCTACCAGGTTGGGTCTGTTACTATATCATCCACCACCTCATCTTTCACTTCCCCACCCTGGTCCTCCTCCTCAATTTCCGGCAATTGTGTCACATTATCGTCCACCTCTTGTGAACGTGGCTGCTCAAAGATTTGTGCATCGCTGCATGGAAAACATCTTGACCAGCTTCAAGTGGACCAGGCAAGAGGCACGAATCTCCAAATGGAAAACAGAACAGCTCTTTGGAGTGTCTGAGTGTGGGATCAGTTGTCTCAGGGCACTCAGCATGGTGGGAGGAAGGAGGATCAGAGTAAGGAATATGCGGCCCAGAATCACGGCTAATGTAACTTGACCGTGTTGAAGACAGGGTGCTGGTGGTGGTGGATAAGAAACTGGAAGTGTTATCCGCTATCCAACCTACAAACTTTTCACACTGCTCAGGGTTCAATAGTGCTGTCTTGACGAGGTCCCCTAGGACTTCGGACACTAAGGTCCAGCGAGCTGCTGGTACTCGCTCGCTGTCATGTATGTACACGCCGCCCTCTGGCTTTCGGCGTCTCTAAGCGACGAGGGCGATTCCACCCACCGCTGTGACGCCGACGCCGAGAGGCGTCCTGTCAGCATGACAACGGACGCGTCATTGGAAGCAGGTGACGTCACTTCCGGCCACCAGGCCTGCGGCCTCCGACGTGGTGGGAGGTATCTTGGCTATTATGCCAGTGTATTTAAGGAGCGCTGACAGGGAGGTGTGTGTGCCCCTGAAGAAGGATTGGACCGAAACGTGCGTTGGGGTGCGCACACACACCCCCTCCTGCCCTCGCATACCCAGTGTGTGGTTTTCGCGGTGCCAGGTAATATGCCTCGTTGATGCTAATTAGGCACCTTGCATTTCTGTGCAGTCAAGATGCACCTGTTTAACATTCTTATTGATTGTGTAGTTCACTGGCATATTCTCTGTTTTTTGTAACAAAGGTGCAATATTCTATCATTTACATCTCGCACTACACTGAGGTTTAGCTTATTCAATGGTGTATGCACTTATGATTCGCTTCAGTAGTCAGTGGCGCGGTGATTGTCATCTATGATTAAATGTGGTTAGTACAGTTATCTCCTCATGAAGTTTTTGTAATTCCTGGCTTCATTTGTGATAACATGTGAATATGTAAATCTATATTGTTAAGTAAACGTGATCATTAGATACCGTTATCTGTTTAAATTTTGTCCACTTTAGTGCCACTAATCTACATTATATACGAGGGTCGTTGGGAGTTGTGTGCCCCGTTTCGTATTTTTAACCTGCATTTGTTCTGTTTGTGCATCCACTTGGGTGTTGTTGTACCCTTACTGCCTTTTACTTGTTGTTGTTTTGCTAATTAATAAAGATTCTTGTTTTATTTTTGGACTAGTACATCGTTCTTCCACCTCGGTGGTTTTGTTTATAGGTGTTGCAAATGGCCTGTTTGGGATTATGAGCAGAGACTTTAAAAAATAACCAGACTCGGGAAGACCTAACAGTTGGACTGGCAACTTCCCTCAGGTTGGTGTTACGGGGAACGGTTGCACGCCTTCTGTCTGCAGCCACCACATTGCTTCTTCCTGTCTGAAGTGATGCCACGCCTACCTTCCCCTGTGTGCTGCTGTCCTCGCTCTGCATGTCCTCCTACCAGGTTGGGTCTGTTACTATATCATCCACCACCTCATCTTTCACTTCCCCACCCTGGTCCTCCTCCTCAATTTCCGGCAATTGTGTCACATTATCGTCCACCTCTTGTGAACGTGGCTGCTCAAAGATTTGTGCATCGCTGCATGGAATAACATCTTGACCAGCTTCAAGTGGACCAGGCAAGAGGCACGAATCTCCAAATGGAAAACAGAACAGCTCTTTGGAGTGTCTGAGTGTGGGATCAGTTGTCTCAGGGCACTCAGCATGGTGGGAGGAAGGAGGATCAGAGTAAGGAATATGCGGCCCAGAATCACGGCTAATGTAACTTGACCGTGTTGAAGACAGGGTGCTGGTGGTGGTGGATAAGAAACTGGAAGTGTTATCCGCTATCCAACCTACAAACTTTTCACACTGCTCAGGGTTCAATAGTGCTGTCTTGACGAGGTCCCCTAGGACTTCGGACACTAAGGTCCAGCGAGAAGATGTGGGTGTTTTTGGTGGGCCAATTTCAGCTTGCCCACGGCCTCGGCCTGCACCATCACCATCACGCCCCCTTCCCAGTCCCTTGCTAGCATCTTGCCCATTGTAAATGGACTAGAATATTATACATGAAACAAAAAACTTGGCACTCAAGAAGTACAGTATAGCATGAGAAGTTAATTTACTGATGATGCATCCAGACAAAAATCATATGAACGTTTTCAGTCCGCTAGGGGACCTTCACCAGATTATTTCCAATAGAACACTGAAATATGCATAAGGCAAAAGTGCATAATGAGATACCGTATATACTCGTGTATAAGCCGAGATTTTCAGCACCTTTTTTGTGCTGAAAATGCCCCCTCGGCTTATACACGAGTCATAGGGCAGAAACCAGCGGGGGAGGGGATGCGGCGGCTGGGACATCATACTCACCCTCCCCGTGCCATCGCTGAACGTCCCTGCAATCCTGCGTTCTCCCCGGCTTCCTGCAGCTCTCCAGCGCTGAGCGGTGACGTAATACCCGCTCATTAAGGTCATGTAATATGGACGCGACGCCACTCCCATGGGCGTGGTGGTATGATTTGGTAGTGAGGAGAGCAGGCAAAAACGGCAATACACCAGAGAGGTTGGAATCTACTGGATTGCAGTACCCTGACTAACCACCACAACTAAAGGCAGCCGTGGAGCGTTCCTACGTTGGTCCTAGACGCCTCGTCACAGCCTGAGAGGTTAACTACACCTAAAGATAGAAAGAGGAAAGCTATCTGCCCCGGAGCAGATCCCCAAAGAACATAGAAAGCCCCCAAACATGTAATGGCGGTTAGACAAGAGGTAATACAGACACAGACAGAAAATAGTATGAGCAAACGTTGGGGCCAAATCTTCCTAGAAAGAAAAGGATAGGAAGGACACTTACTGCAATCCAAAAAACCCTAAAAAAATACCAACTCTACTAATTGCAAAAACACCTGAGATCACACGACCTCTACCACCTAAATTAGTTCTCTGGTGTAACAAAACTAAGCCGCAGCCACTGAAAAAACTGGAAAAGGCAAATGAACAAATAACAGTGGCTCAGATAAACTGAGAGGAGCACAAGCCCCCGGAGGGGACCTGGCTGACCTCCACAGAAGTGCAGGGAAAAATGCAAAAAGCAAGCACAAAAATAAAAGCAGAAAATATCTTATCTGTTAGCAGAAGATGCAGGCAAGACTCAGCAAGCTTCCAAGTGAACCAGGAATCCAAAGTTGAGACAAGAACAATTGATCACCGGCAACCTTGATGGGAGGGAACCTCCCTTATATAAGACCAGTCTGTAACTCCTGATTGCCAATCTTCACAATCTTCATTGAATGGTTCAGTACTGTTTGTAACCACCAGAGGGAGCTTCTGCTCAGAATTCATTCCTAACACATTCACAACAGCGTGGCCTCCATATTCATGGCCTTAATGAGCGGTATTACATCACCGCTCAGCGCTGGAGAGCTGCAGGAAGCCGGGGAGAACGCAGGATTGCCGGCCGGGACGTTCAGCGATGGCACGGGGAGGGTGAGTATGATGGAGGAGGATGGGGGGGAGAATGGAGGAGGACAAGGAGCACGGTGCAGGACGGGGGGAGGACGGAGAGCACGGAGCAGTACGGGGGGAGTACGGAGAGCACGGAGCAGGACGGGAGGGAGGACGGAGAGCACGGAGTAGAACGGGGGGAGGACGGAGAGCACGGAGTAGAACGGGGGGAGGACGGAGAGCACGGAGCAGAACGGGGGGAGGACGGAGAGCACGGAGCAGGATGGGGGGAGGACGGAGAGCACGGAGCAGGACAGGGGGAGGACGGAGAGCACGGAGCAGAACGGGGGGAGGACGGAGAGCACGGAGCAGGACGGGGTGAGCACAGAGGAGAATGGGGGAGTGCAGAGCTGGATGGGGGAGCACGGAGCAGGATGGGGGTGGGCACAGAGGAGAATGGGGGAGTGCAGAGCTGGATGGGGGAGCCCGGAGCAGGACGGGGGAGGATGGAAAGCATGGAGCAGGACAGGATAATGGAGCAGGAGGAGGGAGCACAGAGGAGAATGGGGGCGCACAGAGCTGGATGGGGGAGCACAGAGCAGGACGGCAACTTATACACCCGGCTTATACACGAGTCAATAAGTTTTCCAAGTTTTTGTGGCAAAATTAGGGGGGTCGGCTTATACACGGGTCGGCTTATACATGAGTATATACGGTACATATCGCAAGATGCACAATACAATAACAAGAAATGATTGCATGGACATAGTAGTTCATCAATTAACAGTAAGTGTGTATAAAGGCGGTGGCTGTGAGTTCAATCCAAGTGTACCCGGTATACAGGAAAGGATAAAACTCCACTGACGAAAATTGCTAAATAGAGTCTATGGTTAAGGGAAATGTAAAAACATGTGATAGCTGTGTAAGGATAGGTAAGACTGGTTTTTAAAACCAATCTGAAAGGATACCATAGTGCTTCCAGCGTGAACAATACTGTTTCGTAGTGAAGCGATATGGATAAGAAACGTGATGCTAGAGGAGAAAGGAAACAGTCATGGGTAAAAACAGAATCAAATGAAAAACAACATCTAGATACCTAGAGCTTGCAGACAGTATGAATGCTAACGAACAAGATCTCCAAGGTGAGGAAATGGCCCAAGCTTAGAATGAACAAAGCTGTCTGGGTATCT
Source organism: Oophaga sylvatica (assembly GCA_033576555.1). Lineage (NCBI taxonomy): Eukaryota > Metazoa > Chordata > Amphibia > Anura > Dendrobatidae > Oophaga > Oophaga sylvatica. The sequence continues at coordinate 38,686 of JARQOD010000485.1, forward strand.
GGAATTTAGTCCAACGTCAGCGCATGTGCTTTAGAAGCTAACCGCTTGTCAGGGGAGGATGTTTAAATGGGAGACAAAGGACTGAAATGAGCAAGGGAGATATAGGGAGTACGGTCATTCGACCTCGTCTCCCAAAATGTACCTCATATGCCTGGTCCAGAGCAGGAGCAGGATCTGGTGGCGTCCTGCCGTTCATGGAATGCTGAGATACAATGAACTTCCGGGTTTTAGCGGTCATGTGACTGAGAAGCAGATGGTCAGCTGCGCTTGCGCAGTACTGGAAAGACGAGGAAATAGTAGGAGAGTACATAGCCACATATGCGCAAGCGCTGCTGCAAGCAGGGAACAGAGGCGCCAATATGTAAGGGGTAAATTTGACAAGGAAAGAGTTTGATGTGGTAAAATCATCAAGGGGCAAGGAAAGAATGAGAATAAAGTGGCAAAACAATAGTTCTGTATACTATATCGTGAAGATAATTAGAAGTGCCCAATGGAGAGAAAAAAGAGCAATTTAACAATTCTAGAATTCAAAGGGACAAGAAGTAGAGTTAATTCCTGGAAAAGGAAGGGAGAATACATGGAATATTACAGCACTCATACCATAATGTACCAAAATAAACATTGTAAAAAAATTGTGCAGTATGCAGGAACAATAATCTTCTAGAGCTATATTATAGGAATGAAGATACATTGTAATCTCTGTTAAGACCCTTGGGTTCTAATGTTTGCAGGGTATAGATCCAAAAATCTTCCCTCTTTTTCAACAACCCAAGTGTGTTTTGGCCCCTCCTATTAGAGTCAATATGTTCGAGGATTTGAAACCTGAGTTGTGACACATTATGGTTTTGTTCGTGAAAATGATACGGAAGGGGGAGTTGAAGTTTTTTAGTGCAGATGCTGGATTTATGCTGTGAGACACGATCTTTGATGGCCTGAGTAGTCTCTCCTACATATGCTAGGCCACAGGGGCATTTGATAAGATAATTGACATAAGAGGAATCGCATGTAAAATACCCTTGATGGGGATGCCCACCCCAGTGTGGGGGTAGAAAACCCTAGGGCCCTTCTGAACATTATTGCACTGCAGGCACCGTAGGCAGGGGAAGGGACCCTGCTTCGGTGTCTGTAGGAAGATCTGTCTGGATACTATGACTTTTGAACCTACATCCGCTTTGACCAGATAATCCCTAAGATTTTTGGAACGACAATAGCACAATAGAACTGGAATACCGAATTCAGGAATATTGGGATAGCTCTTCCCAAGTAAACCCCAATGTTTTTGATGGAGGATAGCACTAAGTTCGAGAAGGGGTGATATGTGCTAACAAAAGGGATTCTGCCCTGATTGCTAATCGTCCTGATGGGTGAGGTCCTCTGTTTGGCTCTAGTTAAAATTTCTTGTGGATAACCTCTGGCCGAAAATTTGCCTTCCATCTCTGTTAATCTCATGGATTTAGTGCTGGTGTCGGATACAATCCTCTCTACCCTATTGAATTGTGATTTGGGGATTGAATTTTTGAATGCTGGTGGGTGGCAGCTGTTAAAATGCATGAGGCTATTTCTGTCAGTAGGTTTAGTGTATAAGTCAATTGATAGGGAGCCTTGTCGGTCCTTGTAGACCATTGTATCCAGAAAATTAATATGTGTGGTACTATGCTGGACCGTGAAAGCTAACTCAGGCCAAATGCTCTTGATGTGTTGATCAAACTCTAAAAGAGTCTCCAAGGGGCCATCCCAGATACAGAAAATGTTGTCTATGTAGCGACACCACATAACGGAGTGGTTGAGATAAAGAGGGTGGGTGAAGGCAAAGTCTTCTTCAACGGAAGCCATAAAGGTGACAGCGAAAGGGGGCGCTACATTAGCGCCCATAGCAGTACCCTGTAATTGGATGTAAAAGTGTCCTCAAATAGAAAGTAATTCTCTTTCAAGACTAGCTCTAACATATCTGCACAAAAATGTCTGGTGTTAATATCTACACCTGCTTCAAACAGTAGCCTATCGGTGGCCGACATGCCCTTTTCATGTGTAATTGAGGTGTAGAGACTCTGTACAACCCATGTGACTAGGAGTGAAGAGGCAGTAAGGGGACCTAAAGATTTGATGAGTTTAATAAACTCATTGGTGTCCAACAAGAAGGATTTGGTCCTCCTAATGTGTGGTGTCAAGATTTTTTCTAACACTATAGACAAATGGGATAAAATTGAGTCTGTAAGTGACACAATGGGTCTCCCAGGTGGGTTTTGGAGTCTCGTGGATTTTAGATAAGATATAAAACACCGGTGTTATTGGGTCGGTCTTACTAAGGAAGTCCCTAAGTTTTTGGTCTATGGCGCCCTTCTGTAGGTGAAGATCACGATTAGCTTAATTTTGGCAGCTAGCTGATACAAAGGGTTATGTGGTACGAATCGATAGACATTAGTATCACTGAGTTGTCTCAATGCCTCTTCTATATAATCTGACCTTCCATAACCACCGTAGCTCCGCCCTTGTCTGCAGGTTTGATTATTAAAGACTTGTCAGCAGCCAACTGATCAAGGGATGATCTTTCAGAGGGCGTGAGATTCGCCTGCTAATGAAATTTACCCAGACTGACATCACGAGTCAGTTGACTGATATCTCTCTTGACTAAAGATACATAGATCTCAATAGGTGGATTGTATTTGGGTGGCATGAATGTGCTGTGTAATCTGAGGCCTAAATTTGGAAGCTCAAGTGGTGTTGGAGTACTATTGGCTGAAGGTGTCTGGGAGGGAGGCTGTTTGGGAGAAGTGGGCACGTAGTCGTAAATTGCGATAAAATCTCTGTAGGTCCATATGTAAATCAAAGGTATTAAACCTATAAGAAGGACAAAAGAACAACCCTTTCTGGAGGAGGGACAGTTGATTAGAGTCCACATTTTTGGACGATATATTGATTACTAATGGAGGGTTAGTATCCTGTGATTTTGTCGACATCTGGTTTCTGTGTTCCTTGGCGGCACTGCCCCCCCCTCAGCATCTTCCTCGTGACTGGCCTCAGATGTTCCCTAAAAAAAATTTCCTGTAAGGGTGTTTGAGGTGCCAGGTCAACTGTCGGTTGATCCAGAGGAGCTTTTGGAGGTGCACCTTCTTGCAAAGCGCTGGGAATCGCGCCAGTGATAAACCCGATTTTGCAGGTAGTCCTCCGTGTCCCTTAGAAACTTGGACCGTTTCTTCTTCTCGAACTCGGTTCTGTGGACATGTAAAATGTCCTGATTTTTTGTCTTCAGCTCCTGGAAGTCCTCCTGGGACATGGTACTTGTGAGTTGATTTTCGATGGCACATACTTGAGAGTTAACATTATCGAGATTCTTTAGTAAATAGGACAGAGTCAGGGTCATCAGGTCAAATGAACATTTGTTGAGGATTTGTTCAAAAGTGGTGCAATATTCCTTATTATCCCTAAAGAAAGCGGGCTGTAAGGGGACTCGTAGTCCACGTGGGATCCGTTGAACTTTGAGTTATTCAGCAATCGTTACTGTATGTAGTTCAAGGTTGATTGCTCTTTTGGTTTCACGTTCCAAATCACGATTCTTGATTTCCTGTGTGGGGATCTGTAAAAATTCACTTGAGGCGGTGACCTTGGACAGAATCTCCGCAGATTGGGTTGCGTTGTAGAAAAGTGTATCACTTGACATATTAGAAGGTGACCGTGTAAGGAAGGTACAACTAAAACAAGACACGGCACTCGACTGAAGGAGAGGTAGGTGCACAAGTCAGGCATCCGGCCTAATAATCATGAAACGAAAACTTGGCACTCAAGAAGTATAACGTTAAAGTTCATTTATTGATGATGCATCCAGACAAAAATCATAGAAACGTTTTCGGTCCGCTAGGGGACCTTCAATAGATTATTTCCAATAGAACACTGAAATGTACATAAGGCAAAAGGGCATAATAAGATACATATCGTAAGATGCACAATACAATAACAAGAAATGATTGCATGGACATAGTAGTTCATCAATTAACATTAAGTGTGAATAAAGTCGGTGGCTGTGAGTTCAATCCAAGTGTACCCGGTATACAGGAAAGGATAAAACTCCACTGGAGAAAATTGCTAAATAGAGTCTATGGTTAAGGGAAATGTAAAAACATGATAGCTGTGTAAGGATAGGTAAGACTGGTTGTTAAAACCAATCTGAAAGGATACCATAGTGCTTCCAGTGTGAACAATACTATTTCGTAGTGGAGTGATATGGATAAGAAACGTGATGCTAGAGGAGAAAGGAAACAGTCATGGGTAAAAACAGAATCAAATGAAAAACAACATCTAGATACCTAGAGCTAGCAGATGGTATGAATGCTAACAAACAAGATCTCCAAGGTGAGGCAATAGTTATGCTGAAATAAAGTGGTAAAATACAAAAAATAAGTAATGCGGACAGTAGGAGCAGTGAAGCATTATACTACACCAAAGGAAAAAAGGGGGTGCCTGGATGCGTTAAATCATGTGAAATATTTAGAATTGAGAGTCCTCAGTGGTTGATACCTTTTAATGGCTAACTGAAAAGATGGTAACAATTTGCAAGCTTTCAAGACTACTCAGGTCTCTTCATCAGGCAAAGACTAATACAGAATCTGAAGAATCACATATTTATACACAACAAGACACAGGAATAGTGCAATAGATAAGACAAGTGACGTAAAGCAGTTCTATCATTATGGGAGAGGGATGAACAGTTGTGGCCATAAATATTGGATCAGTTCATAGATAAGGAGTGAAAGTTTTATTGTCCTCTGATTGGGGTCTGGTAATGTTTTGCGATGCCCCCACAAGGTCTTAGGAGCAAATTCCTTAATTGATGTAAAAAGACATAAATCCATGCGACACGTTCATTCCTGCACTGAGAGTGTCAAATGTCGTCATGAGTTTATATTCACAGACTCTCCTGTCTCTCTGAGATGTGAAATTACTTTTCAATACCAGTAATTTCATGTCCATGGTGCTGTGATCAGGCATACAAAAATGTTTTGTCACAGGTAGATCCATTATTTTTTCTCTTAATGTGTGGCGATGAGAATTCATCCTTGTTCTCAGTTTTTGCCCTGTCTCCCCCACATACAGACCCCCAGTTGGACATTTTGTACAAATAATTAGGTACACCACATTAGATGTGATGCAGCTGAAAGTACCTGGGATCTTGTAGTCCTGATGTGAGTTGGGGATCTTCATCTTGTCCTGGTCATTATAAATGGACAGGTTTTACATTTTTTCTTGTTGCAAGGAAAGGTTTCTGCAGCTGTTGGAGAGGACAGGGAGCTTCTGACAATGATGCTTCTTAGATTTGGGGACTGCCTAAAACACAGTAGTGGGGGGTCTGGAAATATGGATTGCAATCGGGCATCTTTTTGTAGTAAAGGTTGTAGTTTCCGTGCAGCTCCTCTTAGCACCTCCAGATTTGGATTGTAGGTGACTACTAGAGCCACCCGGTTATTTTCTTCTTTAGCTTTGTAATGTAGCAGGTGATTCCTTGATATTCTGGTGGCTCTTGTAATTTGGTTTTCAATTGTTCTTGGCAGGTAACCCTGATTTAAAAAGGTCTTTCTGAGGCGTGGGATGTACCCCAGGTTGCAAAATTAGTCCGGACCGGCAGGAAGAGGCATTACAGTCAATACTGTGAGCAATACTGAAAAAATATACAGTGTGGCCCGTGAGAAATGTATATGAGATGGCCCAAGCTTAGAATGAACAAAGTTGTCTGGGTATCTGGAATTTAGTCCAACGTCAGCGCGTGTGCTTTACAAGCTAACCGCTTGTCAGGGGAGGAGCGCTAAATGGGAGAAAAAGGACTGAAATGAGCAAGGGAGATATAAGAAGTACGGCCATACGGCCTTGTGTCCCAAAATGTACCTCATATGCTGGGTCCAGAGCAGGAGCAGGATCTGGTGGAGTCCTGCCGTCCAGGGAACGATGAGAGATAGCGAACTTCCGGGTTTTTATCTCAGCTGGAGTGAGTCACCGCCGCTACGCTACCCATGTTTTTACCCATGACTACTACCTTTCTCCTCTAGCATCACGTTTCTTATCCATACCGCTCCACTACGTGTTAGCAGCGGATTAACCAGCGTAACATCCGGAGTCATCAACAGAGAATGTAGATTTATTCACATCCAGTATAGACAGCTTACAACACAGCATGAAATGTGATCAGCCTGATATCTGCTATGGCTGCAGCATGAAAAACATTACAACAACACAGGAAGAGAAGGAGGAGGCATCCTGTCTGTGAGTGAGGTTTTTTTTTTTTTTTTTTACAAAACTTTGTTAACAACCTCACAATATGCACAACATATAAAACAGTACAGTAGTAGTTGTTGCAATACATACACATCAATATGCATTATTCCAACACTATGAAACAGTATTGTTCACGCTGGAAGCACTATGGTATCCTTTCAGATTGGTTTTAACAACCAGTCTTACCTATCCTTACACAGCTTTCACATGTTTTTACATTCCCTTAACAACAGACTCTATTTAGCAATTTTCGCCAGTGGAGTTTTATCCTTTCCTGTATACCGGGTACACTTGGATTGAACTCACAGCCACCGACTTTATTCACACTTACTGTTAATTGATGAACTACTATGTCCATGCAATCATTTCTTGTTATTGTATTGTGCATCTTACGATATGTATCTTATGCCCTTTTGCCTTATGTACATTTCAGTGTTCTATTGGAAATAATCTGATGAAGGTCCCCTAGCGGACCAAAAACGTTCATATGATTTTTGTCTGGATGCATCATCAATAAATGAACTTTATACGTTATACTTCTTGAGTGCCAAGTTTTTAATTTCATGATTATTAGGCTGGATGCCTGACTTGTGCACCTACCTCTCCTTCAGTCGAGTGCCGTGTCTTGTTTTAGTTGTACCTTCCTTACACGGGCACCCTCTAATATGTCAAATGATACACTTTTCTACAATGCAACCCAATCTGCGGAGATTCTGTCCAAGGTCACCGCCTCTAGTGAATTTTTCCAGATCCCCACACAGGAAATCAAGAATCGTGATTTGGAACGTGAAACCAAAAGGGCAATCAACCTTGAACTACATATAGTAACCATTGCTGAATATCTCAAAGTTCAACGGATCTCACGTGGACTACGAGTCCCCTTACAGCTCACTTTCTTTAGGGATAATAAGGAATATTGCACCACTTTTGAACAAATCCTCAACAAATGTTCATTTGACCTGATGACCCTGACTCTGTCCTATTTACAAAAGAATCACGATACCGTTAACTCTCAAGTATGTGCCATCGAAAATCAACTCACAAGTACCATGTCCCAGGAGGACTTCCAGGAGCTGAAGACAAAAAATCAGGGCATTTTACGTGTCCACAGAACCGAGTTGGAGAAGAAATGGTCCAAGTTTCTAAGGACACGGAGGACTACCTGCAAAATCAGGTTAATCACTAGTGCGATTCCCAGTGCTATGCAAGAAGGCGCACCTCCAAAAGCTCCTCTGGATCAATCGACAGTAGACCTGGCACCTCTAACACCCTTACATGAAATTCTTTTTTAGGGAACAGCCGAAGTCGGTCACGAGGACGACGCGGAGGGGGGCAGTGCCGCCGGGGAACACAGAAACCAGATGTCCACAAAATCACAGGTACTAACCCTCCATTAGTAATCAATATATCGTCCAAAAATTTGGACTCTAATCAACTGTCCCTCCTCCAGAAAGGGTTGTTCTTTTGTCCTTCTTATAGGTTTAATACCTTTGATTTAGATATGGACCTACAGAGATTTTATTGCAATTTACGGCTACGTGCCCACTTCTCCAAACAGCATCCCTCCCAGACACCTTCAGCCAATAGTACTCCTCCACCGTTTGAGCTTCAAAACTTAGGCCTCAGATTACACAGCACATTCATGCCACCCAAATACAATCCACCTATTGAGACCTATGTATCTTTAGTCGAGAGGGACATCAGTCAACTGACTCGTGATGTCAATCTGGGTAAATTTCATTAGCAGGTGAATCTCACGGCCTCTGAAAGATCATCTCTTGATCAGTTGGCTTCCGACAAGTCTTTAATAATCAAACCTGCAGACAAGGGCGGAGCTCCTGTGGTTATGGACAGGTCAGATTATATAGAAGAGGCATTGAGACAACTCAGTGATACTAATGTCTATCGGATCTTACCACATAACCCTTTGTATCAGCTAGCTGCCAAAATTAAAACAATCATAGAGCTTCACCTACAGAAGGGCACCATAGACCAAAAACTTAGGGACTTCTTTATTAAGACCAACCCAATAACACCGGTGTTTTATATCTTACCTAAAATCCACAAGAGGCTCCAAAAACCACCTGGGAGACCCATTGTGTCACTCACAGACTCAATTTTATCCCCTTTGTCTATTGTCTATAGTGTTTGAAAAAATCTTGACACCACACTTTAGGAGGACCAAATCCTTCTAGTTGGACACCAATGAGTTAATTAAACTCATCAAATCTTTAGGTCCCTTACTGTTTCTTCACTCCTAGTCATATGGGATGTACAGAGCCTCTACACCTCAATTACACATGAAAAGGGCATGTCGGCCACCAACAGGCTACTGTTTGAAGCAGGTGTAGATATTAACACCAGACATTTTTGTGCAGATATGTTAGAGCTAGTCTTGAAAAAGAATTACTTTCTATTTGAGTACACTTTTACATCCAATTACAGGGTACCGCTATGGGCGCTAATGTAGCGCCCCCTTTCCCTGTCACCTATATGGCTTCCTTTGAAGAAGACTTTGTCTTCACCCACCCTCTTTATCTCAACCACTACGTTATGTGGCGTCGCTACATAGACAAAAAAACCTGACTGGCACATCCAGACTAATGTGAACTAGGTGCAAACCAAGGGAAGCTACCCCCATGTAAAACATACAAAAAAAGGCTGCACTCAAGCATACTAAAGCATGACAACATGGAATACATGAAATTTAGAATAGCAATATGGCTTTGGAATATAAGGAAAAATTTGAGACGCTTAGTATAAACATTTGGCCAAACATTTTAAAGCCCACCAACCATCGTCAAGGTGGTCTCAATTCTGGTGAGTCCCTAACCTAATGTGAACATACCTCTATTAGGCTGATATCTGAATTTCTGGGTGAATATGCACATCTGTCAGTAATGCCTGCATTTATGGGTAAAGTAGGGACCTGGTGTAATTAAAATTACCACCTGGTGGGGGCGGAGTGCTCGGTCAGCAAGCTAACATTCAATAGACAAAAAAACCTGACTGGCACATCCAGACTAATGTGAACTAGGTGCAAACCAAGGGAAGCTACCCCCATGTAAAACATACAAAAAAAGGCTGCACTCAAGCATACTAAAGCATGACAAAAGCATGACCAGAGAGGGTCACCTAGGCGGGTGCAAAGTTTTGGGTTCATGGGTGAAAAATTTAATTTTTGGTCAAAAATCGTTTTTTTTTATTTTGTGTAAAAATCCAAATTTCCCCTTCTCTCACCTCCAGGGGGCTTCAGTATGTTGTGGGGCCCCCAGAGAGGGTCACCTAGACGGGTGTAAAGTTTTGGGCTCATGGGTGAAAAATTGAATTTTTGGTCAAAAATTTTTTTTTATTTTGTGTAAAAATCCAAATTTCTCTTTCTCTCACCTCTAGGGAGCTTTCAGTATGTTTTGGGGCCACCCGAGAGGGTCACCTAGGCGGGTGTAAAGTTTTAGGTTCATGGGTGAAAAATTGAATTTTTGGTCAAAAATCGTTTTTTTTTTATTTTGTGTAAAAATCCACATTTCCCCTTCTCTCACCTCCAGGGGGCTCCACTGGCTCCTTCTGCTGGGCCACAAGCATTTCCACAGGGCCACAATCCCCTCCAACTCTTCTCCACAGGACAACAAGCTCTTTTTACAGGGCCATAGCTCCCCTCCACAGGGCCGAATGCACTTTCTGTACGGCCACAGACCCCTTCAGCTCTTTGGTAGATTAGATAGTAATCAAGGACAATAAGTGATTAAAATATCACAATATTACTGCCAACATAGAATGGCAGACCATTCGGGAATAGTAAAAGAAAAACAACTCTGGAAAAAGTCTAAAATATATATAAAAACATGTGACAAGAAAATATATGGTTAAAATAGTCTTTATTAGTGTGCAAAATATCACAACAAAAGTAGAATTAAAGTAAAAAATACTGCCAAATAGAAGTATATAGCCACAGAGGATAATATAAGTGCCAACTTATGAACCATCATTAATATATTTCAGGGCACATACATAGCACTCTCAAATACAGACAGTGTAAATATAATTAGTTATATATATACATAAACAATGTGAAAAAATGCATATGTGAACAATAGTGATTAATCATATAAAATGCAAATAAAATTTAACAGTGATTAACCATGTGATTTATAAAAGTGCAAGATAAATGTAAAGGAGAGTGTCTAGATAATACCTATCTATATAAGAGAATGGCCCATAAATAAAGGCTGCAAGGCACAAAGAGGATTTTAAATAATACCTGTTTAATTGGCACAGTGGCTTGGCGCTTCCCCAACGCACGTTTCGGAGTTTTCCTTCATCAGCGGTGATGAAGGAAAACTCCGAAACGTGCGTTGGGGAAGCGCCAAGCCACTGTGCCAATTAAACAGGTATTATTTAAAATCCTCTTTGTGCCTTGCAGCCTTTATTTATGGGCCATTCTCTTATATAGATAGGTATTATCTAGACACTCTCCTTTACATTTATCTTGCACTTTTATAAATCACATGGTTAATCACTGTTAAATTTTATTTGCATTTTATATGATTAATCACTATTGTTCACATATGCATTTTTTCACATTGTTTATGTATATATATAACTAATTATATTTACACTGTCTGTATTTGAGAGTGCTATGTATGTGCCCTGAAATATATTAATGATGGTTCATAAGTTGGCACTTATATTATCCTCTGTGGCTATATACTTCTATTTGGCAGTATTTTTTACTTTAATTCTACTTTTGTTGTGATATTTTGCACACTAATAAAGACTATTTTAACCATATATTTTCTTGTCACATGTTTTTATATATATTTTAGACTTTTTCCAGAGTTGTTTTTCTTTTACCCTTCAGCTCTTTGCAAAGGGCCATAGGTCCATTCCACAGGGCCATAGTCATTTCCATAGGGCCATAACCCCCTCAAGATCTCTCCATAGAACCACAGGCTCCTTCTACAGGTTTACAGGCATTTACACAGGGCCACAACCGCCTTCACCTCTCTCCACAGGGCGACAGGGCCCTTTCACTGTGTCATAGGCCTTTCCATAAGGCCACAACCCCCTCTGTCTCTCTCAAAAAGGACAGAGGCTCCCTTTACAAGGCAACAGCCCCCTCCACAAGGCCAAAGGCCTTTTTCAAAGGGCCACAGGTCCCTTCCGCAGGGCCATAGGCATTTCTCCAAGGCAATAACCCCCTCCAGCTCTCTCCACAGGACCACAGGCTCCTTCTACAAGGTTACAACCCCTTTCAGCTCTTTCATCAGGGCCACAGCCTCCTCCACCCCCCTTTAATCAGTTAAAAGGGCTCATTTGAGTGACCACAACACCTTCAGCTCTCTCCACAGGACCACAGGCTCCTACCGGCCACAGGCCTTTCCACAGTGCCACAAGCCCCTCCAGCTCTCTCCACAGGCAAAAATGTTGCATGTTGTTTACTGCAAAGGACTTCATAGGCCCAAATCTTACTCCAGAGCCTTCCACAGGCCCCTCCAGTCCACTGTACATGGCCTTTTCCACAAGCCACAACTCCCTCCAGCTCTCTTTACATTGCCACATGCCCCTCTGCGGGGCCACAGACCCCTATACAGGGTCACAGGCCTTGCCACAGGGCCTCAACCCCTTCAGCTCTCTCCTCAGGACCACAGGCTTTTCCACAGCCCAAAACTCCCTCCAGCTCTCACCACAGTGTCACAGTCCCTTCCACAAGGCTAAAGGGCCTATCCATAGGGCCATAGACCTTTCCACAGGGCCACACCACCCTCCAGCTCTCTCCACAGGACAAGAAGCTCTCTTTACAGGGCCATAGCTCCCCTCCACAGGGCCAAATGCACTTCAACACGGCCACAACTCCCTACAGCTCTCTCCGTCTGCAGGCCACAAGCCCCCTTTTCAAGGCCAAAGGGCCTTTCTACAGGGCCATAGTCATTCCATATGGCACAAGCCCCTCCAGCTCTCTCCACAGAACATCGGACAACTATACAGGGTCACAAGCCTTTCCACAGTGCCACAAGCCCCTTCAGCTCTCTCCACAGACAATCATGTTGCACTTTTGCAACAAAAGAGTCGATCCTTTGTTGCAGTTCGGCAACAATAGAGTCAACCCTGTTGCAGATCGGACACGAAGCTGAAAATTTAAATGTTTACTGCAAAGGACTTCATAGCCCCCCATCTTACTCCAGAGCCTTCCACAGGCCCCTCCAGCCCACTCCACATAGCCTTTTCCACAGGCCACAACTCCCTCCAGCACTCTTTACATCGCCACATGCCCCTCTGCTGGGCCACAGACCCCTATACAGGGTCACAGGCCTTTCCACAGGGCCACAACACCTTCAGCTCTCTCCACAGGACCACTGGCTCCTTCTGCCGGGCCACAAGCATTTCCACAGGGCCACAATCCCCTCCAACTCTTCTCCACAGGACAACAAGCTCTCTTTACAGGGCCATAGCTCCCCTCCACAGGGCCGAATGCACTTTCTGTACGGCCACAGACCCCTTCAGCTCTTTGCAAAGGGCCATAGGTCCATTCCTCAGGGCCATAGTCATTTCCATAGGGCCATAACCCCCTCAAGATCTCTCCACAGAACCACAGGCTCCTTCTACAGGTTTACAGGCATTTACACAGGGCCACAACCGCCTTCACCTCTCTCCACAGGGCGACAGGGCCCTTTCACTGTGTCATAGGCCTTTCCATAAGGCCACAACCCCCTCTGTCTCTCTCAAAAAGGACAGAGGCTCCCTTTACAAGGCAACAGCCCCCTCCACAAGGCCAAAGGCCTTTTTCAAAGGGCCACAGGTCCCTTCCGCAGGCCATAGGCATTTCTCCAAGGCAATAACCCCCTCCAGCTCTCTCCACAGGACCACAGGCTCCTTCTACAAGGCTACAACCCCTTTCAGCTCTTTCATCAGGGCCACAGCCTCCTCCACCCCCCTTTAATCAGTTATAAGGGCTCATTTGAGTGACCACAACACCTTCAGCTCTCTCCACAGGACCACAGGCTCCTACCGGGCCACAGGCCTTTCCACAGTGCCACAAGCCCCTCCAGCTCTCTCCACAGGCAAAAATGTTACATGTTGTTTACTGCAAAGGACTTCATAGGCCCAAATCTTACTCCAGAGCCTTCCACAGGCCCCTCCAGTCCACTGTACATGGCCTTTTCCACAAGCCACAACTCCCTCCAGCTCTCTTTACATTGCCACATGCCCCTCTGCGGGCCACAGACCCCTATACAGGGTCACAGGCCTTGCCACAGGGCCTCAACCCCTTCAGCTCTCTCCTCAGGACCACAGGCTTTTCCACAGCCCAAAACTCCCTCCAGCTCTCACCACAGGGTCACAGTCCCTTCCACAAGGCTAAAGGGCCTATCCATAGGGCCACAGACCTTTCCACAGGGCCACACCACCTTCCAGCTCTCGCCACAGGACAAGAAGCTCTCTTTACAGGGCCATAGCTCCCCTCCACAGGGCCAAATGCACTTTCCACACGGCCACAACTCCCTACAGCTCTCTCCGTCTGCAGGCCACAAGCCCCCTTTTCAAGGCCAAAGGGCCTTTCTACAGGGCCATAGTCATTTCCATATGGCACAAGCCCCTCCAGCTCTCTCCACAGAACATCGGACAACTATACAGGGTCACAAGCCTTTCCACAGTGCCACAAGCCCCTTCAGCTCTCTCCACAGACAATCATGTTGCATTTTGCAACAAAAGAGTCGATCCTTTGTTGCAGTTCGGCAACAATAGAGTCAACCCTGTTGCAGATCGGACACGAAGCTTGAAAATTTAAATGTTTACTGCAAAGGACTTCATAGCCCCCCATCTTACTCCAGAGCCTTCCACAGGCCCCTCCAGCCACTCCACATAGCCTTTTCCACAGGCCACAACTCCCTCCAGCACTCTTTACATCGCCACATGCCCCTCTGCTGGGCCACAGACCCCTATACAGGGTCACAGGCCTTTCCACAGGGCCACAACACCTTCAGCTCTCTCCACAGGACCACTGGCTCCTTCTGCCGGCCACAAGCATTTCCACAGGGCCACAATCCCCTCCAACTCTTCTCCACAGGACAACAAGCTCTCTTTACAGGGCCATAGCTCCCCTCCACAGGGCCGAATGCACTTTCTGTACGGCCACAGACCCCTTCAGCTCTTTGCAAAGGGCCATAGGTCCATTCCTCAGGGCCATAGTCATTTCCATAGGGCCATAACCCCCTCAAGATCTCTCCACAGAACCACAGGCTCCTTCTACAGGTTTACAGGCATTTACACAGGGCCACAACCGCCTTCACCTCTCTCCACAGGGCGACAGGGCCCTTTCACTGTGTCATAGGCCTTTCCATAAGGCCACAACCCCCTCTGTCTCTCTCAAAAAGGACAGAGGCTCCCTTTACAAGGCAACAGCCCCCTCCACAAGGCCAAAGGCCTTTTTCAAAGGGCCACAGGTCCCTTCCGCAGGGCCATAGGCATTTCTCCAAGGCAATAACCCCCTCCAGCTCTCTCCACAGGACCACAGGCTCCTTCTACAAGGCTACAACCCCTTTCAGCTCTTTCATCAGGGCCACAGCCTCCTCCACCCCCCTTTAATCAGTTATAAGGGCTCATTTGAGTGACCACAACACCTTCAGCTCTCTCCACAGGACCACAGGCTCCTACCGGGCCACAGGCCTTTCCACAGTGCCACAAGCCCCTCCAGCTCTCTCCACAGGCAAAAATGTTGCATGTTGTTTACTGCAAAGGACTTCATAGGCCCAAATCTTACTCCAGAGCCTTCCACAGGCCCCTCCAGTCCACTGTACATGGCCTTTTCCACAAGCCACAACTCCCTCCAGCTCTCTTTACATTGCCACATGCCCCTCTGCGGGGCCACAGACCCCTATACAGGGTCACAGGCCTTGCCACAGGGCCTCAACCCCTTCAGCTCTCTCCTCAGGACCACAGGCTTTTCCACAGCCCAAAACTCCCTCCAGCTCTCACCACAGGGTCACAGTCCCTTCCACAAGGCTAAAGGGCCTATCCATAGGGCCACAGACCTTTCCACAGGGCCACACCACCCTCCAGCTCTTGCCACAGGACAAGAAGCTCTCTTTACAGGGCCATAGCTCCCCTCCACAGGGCCAAATGCACTTTACCCCACGGCCACAACTCCCTACAGCTCTCTCCGTCTGCAGGCCACAAGCCCCCTTTTCAAGGCCAAAGGGCCTTTCTACAGGGCCATAGTCATTTCCATATGGCACAAGCCCCTCCAGCTCTCTCCACAGAACATCGGACAACTATACAGGGTCACAAGCCTTTCCACAGTGCCACAAGCCCCTTCAGCTCTCTCCACAGACAATCATGTTGCACTTTTGCAACAAAAGAGTCGATCCTTTGTTGCAGTTCGGCAACAATAGAGTCAACCCTGTTGCAGATCGGACACGAAGCTTGAAAATTTAAATGTTTACTGCAAAGGACTTCATAGCCCCCCATCTTACTCCAGAGCCTTCCACAGGCCCCTCCAGCGCACTCCACATAGCCTTTTCCACAGGCCACAACTCCCTCCAGCACTCTTTACATCGCCACATGCCCCTCTGCTGGGCCACAGACCCCTATACAGGGTCACAGGCCTTTCCACAGGGCCACAACACCTTCAGCTCTCTCCACAGGACCACTGGCTCCTTCTGCCGGGCCACAAGCATTTCCACAGGGCCACAATCCCCCAACTCTCTCCACAGGACAACAAGCTCTCTTTACAGGGCCATAGCTCCCCTCCACAGGGCCGAATGCACTTTCTGTACGGCCACAGACCCCTTCAGCTCTTTGCAAAGGGCCATAGGTCCATTCCTCAGGGCCATAGTCATTTCCATAGGGCCATAACCCCCTCAAGATCTCTCCACAGAACCACAGGCTCCTTCTACAGGTTTACAGGCATTTACACAGGGCCACAACCGCCTTCACCTCTCTCCACAGGGCGACAGGGCCCTTTCACTGTGTCATAGGCCTTTCCATAAGGCCACAACCCCCTCTGTCTCTCTCAAAAAGGACAGAGGCTCCCTTTACAAGGCAACAGCCCCCTCCACAAGGCCAAAGGCCTTTTTCAAAGGGCCACAGGTCCCTTCCGCAGGGCCATAGGCATTTCTCCAAGGCAATAACCCCCTCCAGCTCTCTCCACAGGACCACAGGCTCCTTCTACAAGGCTACAACCCCTTTCAGCTCTTTCATCAGGGCCACAGCCTCCTCCACCCCCCTTTAATCAGTTATAAGGGCTCATTTGAGTGACCACAACACCTTCAGCTCTCTCCACAGGACCACAGGCTCCTACCGGGACACAGGCCTTTCCACAGTGCCACAAGCCCCTTCAGCTCTCCACAGGCAAAAATGTTGCATGTTGTTTACTGCAAAGACTTCATAGGCCCAAATTTTACTCCAGAGCCTTCCACAGGCCCCTCCAGTTTACAGCTTCCACAAGCACACTCCTCCAGTCTTACATGCACGCCTGCGGCCACACCTATACAGGGTCACAGCCTTGCCACAGGCCTCAACCCTTCACTCTCTCCAGGACCATGCTTTCACAGCCAAATCATCAGCTCCACCACAGGGTCCAGTCCCTTCACAGTAAGGCTCATAGGGCGACAGACTTTCACAGGCCACACACCTCCAGTTTCGCACAGGCAAGTCTCTTTACAGGCCATAGCTCCCTCACAGGGCCAAGCACTTCACACGGCCACACTCTACAGCTCTCTCCGTGCAGGCCACAAGCCCTTTTCAAGCCAAAGGGCCTTCTACAGGCCATAGTCACTTTCCATGGCACAAGCCCTCCAGCTCTCTCCACAGAAATCGACAACTTACGGTCACAGGCCTTTTACAGGCCACACACCTCAGCTCTCTCCACAGGATCACTGGCTCCTTCTGCGGGCCACAAGCTTTCCACAGGGCCACAATCCCCTCCACTCTCTCCACGAACACGGACCACTATATCGGGTCACAGCCTTACCCAGGAGGAGTCCAAACTGCAAGACCCACCTATAATTACACACCGTTAGCCAGTTCTGTGCAATGTAAGCAGGGATCAAGACTGCTACTCCTACCTAAGGCGGGCCGTAGCCAGTATGGGAACCAACTGTTTTACGGAACCGGGCTTGCGCTGCATAATGAAACGACCAAGGCAGCAAAAAAGCACGCGTGTTTTCGGTGAATTCTCCATACGTTTGACGTATCACAGCGGGGGGAAGTGTTATACCCCCACACACATGTCAAATGCCGACGTTCCGCTACGCGGATACTCCGCAGCCTAGCTCACAGCCCTAGCCTTTTGGAGGGTGAAAACAGGGAATTCCCATGCCAGTACCGCTTCGCCTGGCTGCGAATCGCGTTTCAGAGGGACGCGGCCGACGACTCCCTTCAATGCCAACTTCGTGTTAGCTCCTCCAGCCTCTGACAAGCTGCCCCCGCTCGACAGCTCGACAACCTGCCCAGCTTTTTTCAGCTAAGCGTTCCCCTTAACCCAGAAGACGGGAGTCCAGAACTGGCCAACGACCCACCTATAATTAACACCGTTAGCCAGTTCTGGTGGCAATGTAAAGCGAGGGAGTCGAGAATTGGCTAACTGCCTACCTAAATGTGCGGGCCGTTAGCCAGTTATGGAGAAACAACTGTTTTACGGAACCGGAGGTGCTTGCGCTGCAATAAATGGAAAAACGACCGAGGCTAGGCAGAAAAAAAGCACACCGTTGTTTTTCCGGTGAAATTCTCCATACGGTTGACGTATCACACGCGTGGGGAAAGAGATTTATACCCCCCCACACACAATGTCAAAATGGCCGACGTTTCCGTCTTGACGCTGGATAGCTCCGCAGCCTAAGCTCACAGCCGCTAGCCGTTTATGGCGGGTGAAAACCAAGGGAATTCCCCAGATGCCAGTACCCGCTTCCGCTGCGACGCGTTCGGAAAGAGCGCGACCGCGAGCTCCTCAGTGCAGTCGTGTGACTCCTCCGCTACACTCCCAGTCGACCTCGACACCGCCCAGCTTTTTTTCACGCTAAGCCCTACGAGACGGCCAGACTGCAAGACCACTAAATAACCGTACATTGTGCAATTAAAGCGGGAGTCAAAGCTATACCTAACGGAGGGCTTAGCCGTGGAGACAGTTAGGACGGGTGCTGCGCTGCAATAAATGGAAAACCGGTAGAAAAATCCCCTGTTTTCTGATTCATACATGAGATACACACTGGAAAGATTATCCCCCACAATGTCAATGCGGTTCCTCTTGAGATAGCTCCGAGCTAGCTCAACGTGCCTTTGGGTGAAACCAGGGATTCCCAATGCCATACCCGCTTCACTGGCTGCGACTCGCGGTTTAGGAGAGAGGACGCCGCGACCGCGAGCTCCCCTTCAATGCCAACTTTCGTGTTGAGAGCTCCTCCAGCCTCTGACAAGCTGCCCCCCGGCTCCGACAGCCTCTGACAACCTGCCCCCAGGCTTTTTTTCCACGCTAAAGCGTTCCCCCTTAACCCAGAAGACGGGAGTCCAGAACTGGCCAAAGACCCACCTATAAGTAAACACCGTTAGCCAGTTCTGGTGGCAATGTAAAGCGGGGGAGTCGAGAACTGGCTAACTGCCTACCTAAACGTGCAGGCCGTTAGCCAGTTATGGAGAACCAACTGTTTTACGGAACCGGAGGTGCTTGCGCTGCAATAAATGAAAAACGACCGAGGCTAGGCAGAAAAAAAGCACGCCGTTGTTTTTCCGGTGAAGAGTAGAGGAGACTCTCAGCATCGGTGTAAGTGTGTGTATATATAGCGCATATAATACGGAGAGGTGAAAGCACTAGTGTATAGTGGACGTGCAGTCTATATATTATGTTTATATACTATAAGGTCCCTATCAGTATGTCTTTAGATTGTGAGCCCTGATGGGGACAGTGTTGCTGATATATGTACAGCGCTATGGAATTAATGGTGAATACATTTTTTTTTCGCTTACAACACCATTAATCCGATAGCGATGTACATACATTAACACAATGATGAGGGCCCAATGCCATCACATCGGGCGGGTTCTGTGGTGCTGGCTACCTCAGCCAACCCCGAGGGCCATTTCTCTCTCCCTCCCATCCCCTAGTGGGCCATCTCTCATACCTCTATGTTATACAAAGATGGCGGTAGAGTGAGTAAGTGTGCATGCACTCATAGATCTGCAGTGGGGGTGTAGCATTTGTTTGTGTCAATTTTTGCACCACTGCACAATGGGATCGTACTGCCAGGGAGCACCACTGAACCTGTGGAGCATCTGTGTCCAGGATAGTGCATCTTCCTAACAAAATATTTAGAACTGAGAGTCCTCAGTGGTTGATACCTTTTAATGGCTAACTGAAAAGAAGGTAACAAATTGCAAGTTTGAGAATGCATTTAAGGGGAGGATAATACACAGCCTTCAAGATACCAGTACTAAAAAACACACATGACACAACATCTACAACAGACACAAGAGAAGGAGGGAGGGCATGGGTAATGTGTGCAAACTGTAAAGCGTGGTGGAATATGTTAGCACTATATAAAAAAAAATAAAGATTATTATTATATTTAACCTCTCCCACTCCAGTGTGTACTGTGTCCAGTCCTCACTCCCATATTGGATACCCATATTGACAGGGATTACAGCAAAGCCCCTGATGTAGGCTTATCACACTGATTTTTAAATATATATATATTATATATATAGTGTAATTTAATAATAAAATGTATGTATCCTTCATAATAGACAATGTCTATTTCTAAATGTTCAATACTTAGTGTTACAGTAAAGATGTATATCTTCGTACCGTGTTAGCCAGTAGATAGAAAAATATTTAGAGTTGAGAGTCCTCAGTGGTTGATACCTTTTAATGGCTAACTGAAAAGATGGTAACAAATTGCAAGCTTTCGAGACTACTCAGGTCTCTTCATCAGGCTGAACTAATACAAAATCTGAAGAATCACATATTTATACACAAAAACACAGAAAAAATGCAATAGGTAAGACAAGTGACTGAAGCAGAATAGTCATTATGGCAGAGGAATGAGCATAAATATTGGAACAATTCATAGATAAGGAGAGAAAGTTTTATTACCCTCTGATTGGGTCTGGTAATGTTTTGTGATGTTTTCACAGGGTATTTGGAGTAAATTCCTTAATTGATGTAATAGGCCATAAAACCATGTGACAGGTTCATTCCAGCATTAAGAGTGTCAAAGGTCACCATCAATTTGTATTCGCAAATTCTTCTCTGCCTTTGAGATGTGAATCTGCTTCTTAGTACCAGTATTTTCATATCTGACATGCTATGATCAGGGGAGCAAAAATGTTTTGCCACAGGTAGATCCATTCTTTTTTCTCTTATTGCGTGGCGATGAGAATTCATCCTTGTTCTCAGTTTTTGCCCGGTCTCCCCCACATACAGACCCCCAGTTGGACATTTAGTACATATAATTAGGTACACAACATTAGATGTGATGCAGCTGAAAGTACCTGGTATCTTGTAGTCTGATGTGAGTTGGGGATCTTTATCTTGTCCGTGGTCATTATAAATGGACAGGTTTTGCATTTCTTCTGATTGCAAGGCAAGGTTCCTGCAGCTGTTGGGGAGGACAGGGAACTTCTGACAATGATGCTTCTTAGATTTGGGGGCTGCCTAAAACACAGTAGTGGGGGGTCTGGAAATATGGATTGTAACCGGGCATCTTTTTGTAGTAAAGGTTGTAGTTTCCGTGCAGCTCCCCTTAGCACCTCCAGATTTGGATTGTAGGTGACCACTAAAGGCACCCGGTTATTTTCTTCTTTAGCTTTGTAATGTAGCAGGTGATCCCTTGATATTCTGGTGGCTCTTGTAATTTGGTTTTCAATTGTTCTTGGATGGTAGCCCTGATTTAAAAAGGTCTTTCTAAGGCGACCAAGGTGTTCATCTCTATCCATGGGGTTGGAACATATACGGTTGTATCTGATGGCTTGGCTGTAGACAATAGAGTTTTTTATGTGTTTTGGATGGAAACTGTCCCATTTAAGGTATGTTGGACGGTCGATTGGCTTCTGATACAGGGATGTCTCTATTTCATTGTCCTTCAGTTTAATGATGGTGTCCAAAAAGTTAATTTCAGTGCTGGAGTAGTTAAGTGTTAAGTTGATGGTGGGATGAAATTGATTGAACTGTTCGTGGAACGTCTTTAGCTGTTGCTCAGACTCCGTCCAGATGATTAAAATGTCATCAATGTAGCGGTAGTAGGCCCGAGGCCTGGTTGGACATGAGGACAGAAAGTCGCTTTCAAGCTTGGCCATGAAAAGATTTGCATACTGTGGAGCCATTTTACTTCCCATCGCTGTGCCAGTCTCCTGTAAATAGATCTTGTTGTCAAATTCAAAGTAATTGTGGGTGAGGATGAATTTTGTGAGTTTCACCACAGAATCAGCATCATTCTCTGTGTTTTTCATGAAGTCTTTGCAGGCATTTAATCCATCCTGGTGTGGGATATTAGAGTACAAGGATTCCACATCCATGGTGGCCAGGATGGTTCCTTCTGGTAGAGGACCTATTGCTGCTAGTTTATTCAGTAGGTCAGTTGTGTCCTGAATGTAGCTGGGTGTATCCTTTACCAGGGGTTTAAGAATGCCCTCTACCCATCCAGATACCTGCTCAGTAAGGGAGTCCACACATGAAATAATCGGCCTCCCTGGATTCCCAGCTTTGTGGATTTTGGGAAGCATGTAGAATGTCCCTGTTCTTGGACTCTCTGGTATCAGGTCATCGGCTCTTATGGATTTGTCAGACAGACAAGATACCAACTTGCTTAGTTCCTTGTAATAGTCCTGTGTAGGGTCCGACTCCAGTTTTCTGTAGTAGTGTGTGTCTGTAAGTTGTCTGTTTGCTTCCTTCATATAGTCTGATGTGTTCATCATGACTCATTCAGATATTTGATAAAATCCACCATCATAGCCACCAACAAGAGACAAGCATCCAACATCAGTGCCCAGGAGAGAAAGGCTATACAGTCTCTGAAAACCAACAAAGAAATCATCATTAAACCTGCTGACAAGGGAGGTGCAATAGTCATGATGAACACATCAGACTATATGAAGGAAGCAAACAGACAACTTACAGACACACACTACTACAGAAAACTGGAGTCGGACCCTACACAGGACTATTACAAGGAACTAAGCAAGTTGGTATCTTGTCTGTCTGACAAATCCATAAGAGCCGATGACCTGATACCAGAGAGTCCAAGAACAGGGACATTCTACATGCTTCCCAAAATCCACAAAGCTGGGAATCCAGGGAGGCCGATTATTTCATGTGTGGACTCCCTTACTGAGCAGGTATCTGGATGGGTAGAGGGCATTCTTAAACCCCTGGTAAAGGATACACCCAGCTACATTCAGGACACAACTGACCTACTGAATAAACTAGCAGCAATAGGTCCTCTACCAGAAGGAACCATCCTGGCCACCATGGATGTGGAATCCTTGTACTCTAATATCCCACACCAGGATGGATTAAATGCCTGCAAAGACTTCATGAAAAACACAGAGAATGATGCTGATTCTGTGGTGAAACTCACAAAATTCATCCTCACCCACAATTACTTTGAATTTGACAACAAGATCTATTTACAGGAGACTGGCACAGCGATGGGAAGTAAAATGGCTCCACAGTATGCAAATCTTTTCATGG
Source organism: Oophaga sylvatica (assembly GCA_033576555.1). Classification (NCBI taxonomy): domain Eukaryota; kingdom Metazoa; phylum Chordata; class Amphibia; order Anura; family Dendrobatidae; genus Oophaga; species Oophaga sylvatica. The sequence continues at coordinate 61,622 of JARQOD010000485.1, forward strand.
CCAAGCTTGAAAGCGACTTTCTGTCCTCATGTCCAACCAGGCCTCGGGCCTACTACCGCTACATTGATGACATTTTAATCATCTGGACGGAGTCTGAGCAACAGCTAAAGACGTTCCACGAACAGTTCAATCAATTTCATCCCACCATCAACTTAACACTTAACTACTCCAGCACTGAAATTAACTTTTTGGACACCATCATTAAACTGAAGGACAATGAAATAGAGACATCCCTGTATCAGAAGCCAATCGACCGTCCAACATACCTTAAATGGGACAGTTTCCATCCAAAACACATAAAAAACTCTATTGTCTACAGCCAAGCCATCAGATACAACCGTATATGTTCCAACCCCATGGATAGAGATGAACACCTTGGTCGCCTTAGAAAGACCTTTTTAAATCAGGGCTACCATCCAAGAACAATTGAAAACCAAATTACAAGAGCCACCAGAATATCAAGGGATCACCTGCTACATTACAAAGCTAAAGAAGAAAATAACCGGGTGCCTTTAGTGGTCACCTACAATCCAAATCTGGAGGTGCTAAGGGGAGCTGCACGGAAACTACAACCTTTACTACAAAAAGATGCCCGGTTACAATCCATATTTCCAGACCCCCCACTACTGTGTTTTAGGCAGCCCCCAAATCTAAGAAGCATCATTGTCAGAAGTTCCCTGTCCTCCCCAACAGCTGCAGGAACCTTGCCTTGCAATCAGAAGAAATGCAAAACCTGTCCATTTATAATGACCACGGACAAGATAAAGATCCCCAACTCACATCAGGACTACAAGATACCAGGTACTTTCAGCTGCATCACATCTAATGTTGTGTACCTAATTATATGTACTAAATGTCCAACTGGGGTCTGTATGTGGGGGAGACCGGGCAAAAACTGAGAACAAGGATGAATTCTCATCGCCACGCAATAAGAGAAAAAAGAATGGATCTACCTGTGGCAAAACATTTTTGCTCCCCTGATCATAGCATGTCAGATATGAAAATACTGGTACTAAGAAGCAGATTCACATCTCAAAGGCAGAGAAGAATTTGCGAATACAAATTGATGGTGACCTTTGACACTCTTAATGCTGGAATGAACCTGTCACATGGTTTTATGGCCTATTACATCAATTAAGGAATTTACTCCAAATACCCTGTGAAAACATCACAAAACATTACCAGACCCCAATCAGAGGGTAATAAAACTTTCTCTCCTTATCTATGAATTGTTCCAATATTTATGCTCATTCCTCTGCCATAATGACTATTCTGCTTCACGTCACTTGTCTTACCTATTGCATTTTTTCTGTGTTTTGTGTATAAATATGTGATTCTTCAGATTTTGTATTAGTTCAGCCTGATGAAGAGACCTGAGTAGTCTCGAAAGCTTGCAATTTGTTACCATCTTTTCAGTTAGCCATTAAAAGGTATCAACCACTGAGGACTCTCAACTCTAAATATTTTTCAATACTTAGTGTAGCACCCAGACTTCTATAACTTGGACAAAGCTAGTCCCATTAATGTGTGATTCATAGTAAGGTGCCAACCTCTTATCAGTCCTTGCTAATTTACATGAGATGGACAACTTTTAGTAGATAAAAATCGCAGACCAGAAAAGACAGGAGAAAAAAAAAAAAACACACACACACAAAGCAAGACATCTGCATTATAAATTTCAGTGCAGATCAGAGCAAGTGACCTGTGCACATCTTCTTAGCAACTGATCTTTTTAGAATTCTTCTAATATCAATAATGGCTTCTACAAAGCAATTCAAAGAACTTTTCTGCAAGATGTGCAAGACTTTACAGCCCAAATTATCCAAGCATCAATGCAAGTCCTGCATGAAAACTGCTTCTGAAGAGGAACGCAAAAACGTATTGGCGGAAGCAAAGAGCAAACGGAACAACATAATTAAATATTTATCTGCAGTTCCATACGACTCTCTCGATTTCAAGAAGAGCAAGTTTGAAGATCCCACAGAATTTTTTGCAAATTTTTTGGAAACACGTGGATGCATAGTCTTAAATAGGCCCTCAGAAAGGTGAATACATATCTCATTCTAGCCTTATGGAAAGTCAATAATGTATTAGTGCTCCATGACAGGTAACCTGTCCTATAGCACTATGTTACTGTAGTGCTGGGATACTGAAAAGCTGAGTGGCATATACAGATGTGAGAAGCTGGGTGGAAAGCTAAGTGGCAGATACGAATGTCTTTACAAAGTATCAATGCAGATTTAAATTCATCTTCTTAGGGTACCTGATATTGAAGTTACTGGCACCAGCGATGAAACATCTCCGTAAGTTCCATTACTATTTGTAGCATATACTGTATTTTGCTTTTCTGGAAAAAAAAAAAAAAACTTACATTTTAGTGGATTTTCAATTTAAGGGTTTGTCATATGCCAATGGCAGAAGTCCACCCCAATAATCTGTAGAATTGTGGCAGAGGTGAGGGATAGAGAGTGTGGTGTGAGAGCATGCAGGTGACTATGGAAAGCATATCCCTTCACACTTGTGAATATCCTTGGCTACCTCGGGCAATTAAAGCACTAATATATAGCACTTTATTTTCACATCTGGATAGTTTATTCACACTATTTGCACTTTATTTGCCTTAGGCATGTTAACCATTACGGGCGTTCCTGTTTCCCATACATGAAATTTAATCTATATTGGCACTATGTTAGTGTATTATACTCTTGCACTTTATGTACCATTTGTTTTATTATGTGAGCACCATATTTATATCATTTTTATATTGAGGTTTTTGATTATTTTTTCACTATTGTCACCTTTTGTGCTCAGTTTATTGCCCATTTGTTACCTTTTTCCTAATATGGTCTTTTTGTCTTGTGCGAGTACAAATGGCACACAATTAGTGCCTGCAATATCTATTTGTAGATCATAAATCCAACATGGCCAAATATCCTGCCTAACGCAGATAACTTATGGCCGGGATCACACATGCAAGACACACGCCGAGTCTCGCATGTGAAATCCCAGCTCTGGCGCCGGCACTCGGGAGTGGAGCGAGCGGCTGCATGTAATTCTATGCAGCCGCTCGCTCCACTCCCGGGTGTCGGCACCAGAGCTGGGATTTCACATGCGAGACTCGGCCGTGTGTCTTGCATGTGTGATCCCGGCCTATAAGTGATTGCAGGAATGTGCTTTTTCTATTACCCTAATGTTCAGTGTTTGTGCTTTCCTAATTACAGTACAGAGGAGATGGTCATTCACCCTGCTGTCTCACAGACTTGAGAAACTGGGATTAGTGCCACAATTCTACAGATTATTGGGGTGGACTTCTTGACTGGCATATGAAACCCTTAACTTCAAAGTCCACTAAGTTGTAACAAACAACTTTTTCTTGAAAACCAGTATTTCTTCTACCCCATATGTACTGTATTTTAACAGAAGAATTATTATAAGGAGGCATGCACAGATACATCTTTGTGTATATCAGTTATTTAATCAGATAACGGGGTGCACAGACACTGTCTGGGTCATTTCAGTTTCTGGTGAATATATACATGCCAACGCAATGTTGCATGCATTATTAGGCAATAAAAAAAAAAAAAATCACACAGACGAGGGCATGCAGCCAGTCCCTGGGACCTCAGAAACCTGGTAAATGGTGTTTTTTGGGTAGTGATGGGTGCGGGGGTGGTGTGGCCAAACAAGATGGTTGTCTACTGTGGGTGGGAAGTCCTCACCTTGTCTGTGGTGATGCAGCACGAATGTCCCTGCATACGATACTGTAGTCAGATAGGTCGTGATCAGTGGCGCAGCTTGAAGCTCATGGGCCCTGATAAAAAAGAAAAAATGTTTGACACCAATTTTAAGCAAAGAAAACCTCTACTATGTGCCCTAATGTGTCTACATTTATTTCAGGTTACACCTGCGAAGAAATTTGGCAAAGGCCGGGTTGCTAAAGAAACACGATGTAACATCTCCCATGTTGACAAGTTTTAGAGAACATTTACAGAAGACCCATTCAGAGCTTTCTGTTAAGCGAATGGCAAGTTTGATGTGCTGTCAGGTTGCATGTAGTTGATTAATGCGCCTTAAAATGCTTATATCCTAATGTATGTTGTGTGCTTAATTTCAGGTAGACAATGTTGCTAGATTTCTTTATTTCGTCAGCCCTGAGGAAATCACCCTGGATTTTATAAAAGAATTTGATAAGACCATGGAATATTTTGATGCGCTGGAAAAAGAAAAAACATCTGAAAAAACCATGAAAAAATATATAGGAAATGTGCGCCAATTGGTATATTTTCTGACTGGCGACCAGGATGAGGAAGCCAAAAGCCACGCAGAATCTTTTTTAGAGGGATTAGAAAATATTGAACAGGGACTCAACAAGAAGAAACCTAAAAGCCTGAAAAGGGGGTAAGCATTGAATTGTCATTGTTTTGTATTTTCTGCAAATTATCCAAGTATTCATACAGAATGTATAAATGTGAAAGTAACTGAAAATGTATGTAAAGCACTATGAAATTAATAGCTCTACATAAAAAGGAACATTATTATTATTATTATTACTTTTTTGTCTCCATCACACATACAGGTTGGGTCTCATGCCACTCACAAATGCAGAATGCTGCAAAATACTAAAAGCATCTAAAAAAAATGTGACCACCATCTTTGAAAAAGCAAAGTTTTATGAAATGAGTGGCAATGACAAGGCTCTCTCGGGATACTATCTCATGGCACTCCTCATTTTAAAACACAGGCGCAGACCATCTGTACCAAAAGAACTAACAGTAAGATACTTTCAGTTATCACGCCATTCACAGATATGTTGTTGTGCTCTTCTCTAATTTCTTTGGTTCATATCCTATAGGTAAAAGAATGGCTGCAAAGGAAGGAGGTAAAAGACAATGATGAACAACCATTCGTAGCCGTTTACACAGGACGTGATGTAATTATAATGGGCAATGAGGAGGAACAGGTAAGTGTTAGAAATCCTAGGAGAAACATGAAGAGTATATATTTCAGTGTTTATATAGAACAATCAAATCCATAACCCAATGTTTCACTAACAGCTTTTGTAGCACGTATTTTGAGAAAATACGGCCAACACTTGAAAAACCGGAATCAACCACGTTTTTTCTCTCCCTGACTGGCCAAAAAGTAAAAAATCCCACAAAAGACCTGGAGCGCTTTCATACCAAGTAAGTGGAAAGGGGGAGAAAGAAACACAGGGCCTTAATTTTGAGAATAAGACAAATGGGAGGGGGACACTACTATGTTGCCCATAGAAACCAATCTGAGCTCAGTTTTGGCGTCTTAAATTGTTCAGGTAAAGTTAAAGCTCTCCTGTGCGTCGTTGCTCCACGAAAACTAATTTGTATTTTCGATTGTATGGACAAATTTTCAATATAGTCTTAGGGGCCCTTTAAAAACAGGCAATTGTTCAAAGAGTGTTTGGCAGATCTGTGAGTGCAGCAAAATTGTGGACAATCAGTGGCAGGTTTGTGGCCATGTATATATGGAACAATACATTAATGATTTCACTGCAAGCAGAGATCTGCTGAATAATCTTTGAACAATTATTTCTGCATGTAAATGGGCCTTTATCCATACTAACAATTTTTCTTCTCAGGTTCAACTTGCCCCTTGTGACATGGCAAGTGGCAATGTCTGCTTATGAGCATTGGGCAGATCATATGCCAAAGGACAATAGATCCATCATGGATAACTATGTGCATTATGTGGACCTTAAGCAACAGATTCTCACCTCAGATTTGGTTGAGGGAATGAAAAAATTGATGAAAATGAAGGAAAAGGAAGGAGAAACATCTGGGTAAGAGCACTAACCAAATACACAAACAGTCCCACCAACTCGTTGCGCGGTGGATACAACCATGCGTGCGGATACACTCCCATTTGCTGCAGGATGTCCGATTTTACGGTGTAAAAAACTTAAACTTTATTTTTGTAAAAAGGCGCTTTTTGGGACTAGTCTTTTTTTTTCAGACTTCCAGGCTGGGGGAAAGCTCAGAAGTTGTACCTGAAACACTTCCAGGGCCCTGTGGAGGATTTTCAGAATGAATCCTTGGGACTTAGTCGTTTATGAGATTTTTCCCATTTTTGTCAAAAGTGTCAAAATGCCACTACCAGATTTGAGAAATGACTGTAATTGAGTTCAATGGTCTTGATTATTCCTTGTAATTTTTTTTCCACCATACTCATTTTGAAAATACACCATATGCTAATGTCAAGAGAGGCATTCAAATAGGTTTCCAATCATAAATGTCATTGAAAAACCCTTTAATTTAACTCTCATTTTCACAGAACTGTCGCCAAGAGGGTGAGGACCAGCAGTGAAGGTGAGAGCAGAGAGTGCCAAAGTGATGAGGGAGAGAGCAGCAGCGAGGAAAGCGAGGATCCATGCAATTTCTTGTACCAGAGGATGACGGAAAAGTAACCTGTAGCAATCAGTTATTCACCACCATCAATAAAGCAATGTAAAGAAGCCAATCTGAAACATGCAAAGTTTATGCGAAATAAATGACTCGGTACTCAGAAAAGAATAAGAGCAGAAGATGCTGCTAGTAGTGTTGAGCGATACTGCTCGATATCGAAAAATATCGGATCGGAATGGTATAACCGATATCACTAAATATCGCCAATATCCGATTCCGATAGCGGAAGTCCCATGTAAGTCTATGGGAACAAAATATCGCAACAAAAAAAACCCTTTCTTTCGTTGTAAACACAAAATATACACACATAGAATACATATATATATACATGTCATTGTGACATATATATATAAACATATATGTATAGTTTATACACTTCTACATAGTAAAATAGACTCTGTGCTTGAGAATTGCTAAAATCATCAGAGAATGTATTTGCCAATTTTTTCCGCCATGTCTGCGTCACGACGAGGCACTGGTGAAGAAGAAGGGCGTGCTCTTCGTGGGTGTACACTCACTCAGTGGCGTGAAAACGATGGCCGCCCACTGTAAATGGTACTGCAATGTAAGATCGTGCCCCACAGCTCTGGAGTTCCGCCTCCTCATCCTCCTCAGTGTGCGGAAACTAACACGAAGGTCCCCCTCCCTACAAAAGAGGGGCCCTCTCCAGATGCTAATGACACATGTGACTTGGCAGAGATGGCTAATGGACACGAGCAGAAGTGTGAAGGGATGGAGCAGTCAGAGCTCTCCCCCCACGGAAGCGACCCGATCGCCACGGAATCACCGTTGGGCACCCGGCCTGTAAACCCTCCTACGCTGCAAGAAGCGGAGGATACCCTAAGAGGCCTGGCCCGGCACCGGGAGGAGGTCGCCAGGATGGAAGCGAGCTGGCGTGCCCTAAAAATAAACTTGGAGCGGCGCCAATCCCTCTTACCTGAAGTGTCTGTACTGGAAGGTGAGGCACCCGTTCTAGTAGAGGAGCCCTTGCAATGCGATCCGGTTGACGTTGTCGCAGTGGAGGCACCCGTTCCTGCAAAAACCGCAGCACCGTCAGCACCCCAGATCCCGCTGTCTGCCCCCGTCGCTGAGACAGAAGAAGCGACACCCGTCCTCGTGGAGGAGGCCACGCAGGCACCAGAGGTCTACCTGTCTGTACCGGAGCCCCGACTGTCATCTGATTTAGAGCCGTCTGCTTCCTCCGCAGGGGAGCGCCGCCAGGACTGGGGGCGCCAGGAGAGCTGCCGCAAACTGGACATCGCAAGCTGCAGTGGAGTGGTGGAGACATGGAGCTGCTGGTGGAGGAGAATTTCAACCGGCGTCAGGAGGAAGAGTGGAGACGTTGGGAGCGGGAAGCAGAGCGACAAAGGGAGCAGCGAGAAACCCAAAAACTTCGCCAACGTCAGGTGGAGAAGGACCGGGCAGATAAGGACCGGATGAGAAAGGATAAAAGTACGGTGAGGGAGCCGCGGCGTAAGGGTGCAGTACGGAGCTTTAAATTGAAAGGTGGTTGGGGCTTCATCCAGGAGCCTGGACTTTATTTAGAAGTTTTTGTGACCCGGCGGGACGTGGAGACTCACCTCCCAGAAGGACACCCGGGGAGGGACCTGTTGCCAGGAGACTTGGTGACTTACACCCGACACTGGGTTACAATGGGTGGTACGCCCTAAATGTTACCAGGTGCGACCCCTAATCCCCAGAGTGTCAGGAACCTGTGAGACCCTCGGAGCCTTCAGCCTCCCACATCCAGGCCTCTGCAAAAGTGCCCACCCCACGCCGTAAATCTCCACAGCCTCCCTCAGTGGTCTCCTCAGCAGCCCCAGCTATGGACATGATAACTATAGCTGGCCCGTACCCGGCGCCTGTTAGGCCCCCTGGGGTTCGTTCAGTCCGGGACATAGGGTTCCAGACCCGGAGGGAGATGAAAGAGGTGGCCACACAGACCCAGATAGCGGGTCACGACTTGACTGTACAGGCCACACGACGTCATCAGGTCCTGGTGGTCCTTGGTGCCTTGGATGTTTGGCAAGCATCAGAAGAGTACCAGGTGGTACCTGGAACACCCCGGCCAAAGAAGTATAAATAACCCGGACAGGGTCCCTGTATGTAAATAGTTAAATTGTTGATAAATAGTTAAATTGTTGATGTACCCGGACGGGTGAATGTTCATAAAAAAGTTTTTTAATTTAATAAAAAAAAAAAAAACACATTTTTCATTACTTTTATTACAGTCTCATCCTGCGACGCCATCGATCTCCTGTAAAAAAATGAAAAAAAAAAAAGTATACCACCTGACCGACGCAGTCCATAGTAACGAGTGTCCCACGACGATCCAGCTCTGCTACATCACCGGCGCAGCACAGCTGATTACCTGCTTCCCCGGCGGTGACGTCATCGGACTGGTTTACGGCCGGGATTACCCTGCAGTCACTGCAGTTATCGCGAAAAACTGCATGTGACCGCCAGGGAGAAGATAATGGCGGCCTCAAGCAGTCCAGGACGTGACCGCCGGAGATCTTCTGCCAGGTAAGTGCCGCTGACTCCTGACAGACCCGACCGACGGACACTCACAGTGACAGTGACAAATCCGATTCCGGTATTCGATATGACGAAAATATCGGTATTCGGAATCGAAAGGCAGATACAGCCAATATCGGCCGATATCCGATATTTGCAGTATCGTATCGCTCAACACTAGCTGCTAGTAAGTTTAAGGTTTTTTTTCCAGCACTTTTTCTTTTCATTTCCAATCTATGTGCAGTAGATGACACCGTGTTGCAGGCCTTTGCTTACAGAAATGACCATATTTTTTGGATTTTAAGACTCACTTTTCTTTCTCCCAAATTGGAGGGAAAACATGGATGAGTCTTAAAATCCGAATTAAAAAAAAAATAAAAAAAATCTTAATTTGGGGTGTTGCGGCACTTTCCGATGGGCATCAACATTATCCATATCCCAGCATGAATTGCCGAAAGGCAACACATGCTGTGTCCAGAATTCAAGAATGTGGCCGCATATAACAGCCTGCACATTCGCCGCCACCGCGACCATTTTCTGGCAGTCTGAACACAAGCGCATGTATTTACCATATATACAGGATAGTAGAAATGTATACCAGGATGGGGAACATATAATAAATTTAAATAGCGTCAACATATTGTGCAGCGCTTTAGAGTTTAACAGTTTGAAACACAACTGTCATAAGTAACAGTGTTAACAGTATTACAATAAATTAAAGCAAAATACAACAGCCCTGCTTGTGAGAGCTTACAATCTGCAATAAGGTGGGGTGGTGGGGAGACAAAAACAGGTGTGTATATACAATGATGGTCCAGCCATCTTGAGGAAGTGGGGGATAGAAAGATAGTGAATGGCAACATATAAAGACTTTGATTAGGGAGCGTGATAGGCCGCTCTGAACATGTGTTTTGAGGGAACGCATATATATATATCAGGATGGGGAACATGTACAAGGATGAAGGACATATATACTGATTATAAGAGACAATGGCATTAGAAGACAGGTCACATATAACATTAAAAATTCATTCTTTTTTTCCCTTCATTAAATTTGGGTACATCTTATAAAGCAAAAAATATACAGTATGTGTGCGGTTTATTCTAATTTTTTTTTTGTATTTAGAATTTTTCAGGAAACCCCCCAGCAAAAACCAATTGTCAAAGTATGTGAAAGAACAGGTTGGGAAACCAATATACCAACCATAGAAGAAGTGGTACATGCTTGGAAACCCCAAACGCAAAGGACACAAAAAGCTTTAGAGCTGAAAGAGCTTGTGAGAACGCAGAGATGGAGTGGACTAGTTATAACAGAGGACATCAGCAAAGGAGGGAATACAGTGAAGACCACCCGTGTTTTTGAAGAGGGAGATGTGGTCTGTGATTATCATGGAGAACTCATTGATACTAAAAAAGGGGAAGACTTGCAGAGATTAGTGACAGAAATGTCATATTTGTACTTCTTTACACATAAAGGACAAAAATTATGCATTAATGCAACCAAAGCGCCTTGCGATTGCCACCCTGACATGCCGTCCACTTTTGGACGCATGATAAATCATTCAGGGAAGGTTCACAATCTCAAGCCAAAGGTAATGGAATGTGGAGATACCCCAATAATTCTCTTTTATGCAAAGTGCTGAGGCCAGGGACAGAACTGCTTTTTGATTACGGAGTCCGAAGAAGCAATTTTGGAGAAGGGGCGGATTGTACATGGCTTGAGACGTAATATCTTTCATCGGCTCTATTCATGTTTCTAGTCCACTGTTCTTTGTGTGTTTATTCACTTTATATATTAGTTTTATATGTGTGCAAATAAACAGTTAATAGTTATATTGTTGTTATTTTTTCGCTAATAAAGCTGTTATTTTACTGTTTAAGTGTTTGTACTAGCACTTAGATACAGGAAACATATCTTTGTGCTGTGTTAGCCAGTAGATAGAAAAATATGTAGAAATGAGAGTCCTCAGTGGTTGATCCCTTTTGATGGCTAACTGATAAGATGGTAACAAAGACTCCTGAGTAGTCTGGAAAGATTGCAATTTATCAGTCATAGAACACAAATTCTGAACAACATAAATATGTACCCTAACAACCTATGTATTAACCATGGTACTTAGTTAATACAACATGTATTGAAGACGGGAGTCCAGAACTGGCCAAAGACACACCTATAAGTAAACACCGTTAGCCAGTTCTGGTGGCAATGTAAAGCGGGGGAGTCCAGAACTGGCTAACTGCCTACCTAAACGTGCAGGCCGTTAGCCAGTTATGGAGAACCAACTGTTTTACGGAATCGGGGGTGCTTGCTCTGCAATAAATGAAAAACGACCAAGGCTAGGCAGAAAAAAAGCACGCCGTTGTTTTTCCAGTGAAATTCTCCATACGATTGACGTATCACACGCGTGGGGAAAGACGTTTTATAACCCCGCACACACAATGTCAAAATGGCCGATGTTTACGTCTTGACGCTGGATAGCTCCGCAGCCTAAGCTCACAGAAGCTAGCCGTTTAGGCGGGTGAAAACCAAGGGAATTCCCCAGATGCCAGTACCCGCTTCGCCTGGCTGCGACTCGCGGTTTCGGAGAGAGGAGGACGCGACCGCGAGCTCCCCTTCAATGCCAACTGTCGTGTTGAGAGCTCCTCCAGCCTCTGACAAGCTGCCCCCAGGCTCCGACAGCCTCTGACAACCTGCCCCCAGGCTTTTTTCCACGCTAAAGCGTTCTCCCTTAACCCAGAAAACGGGAGTTCAGAACTGGCCAACGACCCACCTATAAGTAAACACCGTTAGCCAGTTCTGGTGGCAATGTAAAGCGGGCGAGTCCAGAACTGGCTAACTGCCTACCTAAACGTGCAAGCCGTTAGCCAGTTATGGAGAACCAACTGTTTTACGGAACCAGGGGTGCTTGCGCTGCAATAAATGAAAAACGACCAAGGCTAGGCAGAAAAAAAGCACACCGTTGTTTTTCCGGTGAAATTCTCCATACGATTGACGTATCACACGCGTGGGGAAAGACGTTTTATACCCCCCCACACACAATGTCAAAATGGCCGACGTTTCCGTCTTGACGCTGGATAGCTCCACAGTCTAAGCTCACAGCCGCTAGCCGTTTTGGGGGGTGAAAACCGAGGGAATTCCCCAGATGCCAGTACCCGCTTCGCCTGGCTGCGACTCGCGGTTTCGGAGAGATGAGGCCGCGACCGCAGCTCCCCTTCAATGCCAACTGTCGTGTTGAGAGCTCCTCCATCCTCAGACAACCTGCCCCCAGGCTCCGACAGCCTCTGACAACCTGCCCCCAGGCATTTTTTCCACGGTAAAGCGTTCCCCCTTAACCCAGAAGACGGGAGTCCAGAACTGGCCAACGACCCACCTATAAGTAAACACCGTTAGCCAGTTCTGGTGGCAATGTAAAGCGGGGGAGTCCAGAACTGGCTAACTGCCTACCTAAATGTGCAGGCCGTTAGCCAGTTATGGAGAACCAACTGTTTTACGGAACCGGGGGTGCTTGCGCTGCAATAAATGAAAAACGACCGAGGCTAGGCAGAAAAAAAGCACACCGTTGTTTTTCCGGTGAAAATTCTCCATACGATTGACGTATCACACGCGTGGGGAAAGACGTTTTATACCCCCCCACACACAATATCAAAATGGCCGACGTTTCCGTCTTGACGCTGGATAGCTCCGCAGCCTAAGCTCACAGCCGCTAGCCGTTTTGGGGGGTGAAAACCTAGGGAATTCCCCAGATGCCAGTACCCGCTTCGCCTGGCTGCGACTCGCGGTTTCGGAGAGATGAGGCCGCGACCGCAAGCTCCCCTTCAATGCCAACTGTCGTGTTGAGAGGTCCTCCAGCCTCTGACAAGCTGCCTCCAGGCTCCGACAGCCTCTGACAACCTGACCCCAGGCTTTTTTTCCACGCTAAAGCGTTCCCCCTTAACCCAGAAGACGGGAGTCCAGAACTGGCCAACGACCCACCTTTAAGTAAACACCGTTAGCCAGTTCTGGTGGCAATGTAAAGCGTGGGAGTCCAGAACTGGCTAACTGCCTACCTAAACGTGCAGGCCGTTAGCCAGTTATGGAGAACCAACTGTTTTACGGAACCGGGGGTGCTTGCTCTGCAATAAATGAAAAACGACCAAGGCTAGGCAGAAAAAAAGCACGCCATTGTTTTTCCGGTGAAATTCTCCATACGATTGACGTATCACACGCGTGGGGAAAGACGTTTTATACCCCCCCACACACAATGTCAAAATGGCTGACGTTTCCGTCTTGACGCTGGATAGCTCCGCAGCCTAAGCTCACAGCCACTAGCCGTTTTGGGGGTGGAAAACCTAGGGAATTCTCCAGATGCCAGTACCCCGCTTCGCCTGGCTGAGACTCGCGGTTTCGGAGAGAGGACGCCGCGACCGCGAGCTCCCCTTCAATGCCAACTGTCGTGTTGAGAGCTCCTCCAGACTCTGACAAGCTGCCCCCCGGCTCCGACAGCCTCTGACAACCTGCCCCCAGGCTTTTTTTCCACGCTAGAGCGTTCCCCCTTAACTCAGAAGACGGGAGTCCAGAACTGGCCAAAGACACACCTATGGTCGGCGGCACACACAACGACAAAAAATCGGTCCGTTTTAGACGGTCGACAATCGGAACAAAATCAAAACATCACACATCCTTCTGGCATCCGATTTTCCTTCAAAGATGCGATTTAATCGCATGTGTGTGTACCTTGTAACATCCGATTTTCATCCCACCACCGTTTTTTTGTCGCAACAAACCAAAAAGGTCAAATAATGGTTTTCAGGCCTGATACTAATTTAAATCATCAGTCACAGCTATATTTAAGTGCTCTGCTACAGGTGTGAGGCTCCCACCTTTGCACTGTTGTCATTTTGTTCCTTGTGCTTAGTGCTTTCTAGCTGCTTAATCCAAACATGAGCGACACACTCAGATTTTCTATAACTGAGCGTGTGCTGTTCCATTGGGTTATATCCCGACGTTTTGGGGAGCCATATCCTGTAATATCAGATCACAGAAGACACAGAAGGATGTGGGTACATCCACTTTTGACAAGAAGGCAAACTAAAGGACATTTTCACCGGCTATATTTGTCACTGCGTAGTCACGGAGATAAGTTTTTCCTATATTGTCGAATGACAATAGCTACCTTTGATACGTTGCTTGACATTGTGCGCCCTGGGATCACATTTCAGGACACCAGGATGAGAAAATCTATTTCTGCAGAGGAACGCCTTCTTCTAACAATAAGGTATGTGTATTAACGATATGTTGATGACGTTTTTAGCCCCATACTCACTTTGCAAGTGTAGGAGCAGACTTCTTGTAATCTTCTAATGTGTGTATTTTATTTCTCAATCTTACATATCTAAATTATGGCCTATGGTGTATTTTACAGAAGCCATGGCTTGTAATCTAATTTCCACCATGTGTGCTGTAACAAACTCAAGCATTCTAATTTTTTATTTTTTATTTTTTTAAATTTGTCAACTGATTTGTCGATGTTCTATGTTTGTTACAGGTTCCTTTCTACTGGCATGTCCTACGCTGCTCTGCACTTAGAGTTCCTAATAGGCAGATCAACAATTTCAGGCATTGTTCGGTCAACTTGTGTGGAAATTTGGAACAGAATACATGAAGAAGTCATGCCTGAACCCAAAATGAGTGACTGGTTGAGGATAGCACAGGGTTTTGAGCAAAAAATGCCAATTTCCACACTGTATAGGAGCCCTGGACGGCAAGCATATACGTGTTCGCAAACCTCCTAACTCAGGCTCCCAATTCTTCAATTATAAACAATATTTTTCTGTTGTTTTGTTGGACTTGGTCGACACAAACTACATGTTTATAATTGTAGACATTGGTGCCTATGGAAGGACTGGAGACTCAAGAGTCTTCAATACTTCCATAATGGGTAGGCGGATACGCAATAACCAACTGGACCTACCTCCAGCAAGTCAACTTACTGACTCCATTCCAGAACATGTGCCTTATGTTATAGTAGCGGATGAGGCCTTTCAATTAACCCGTAATGTAATGAGGCCATATCCCCGTCGCTATCTCAACCATCGGCGCAGAATATTTAATTGTCGGCTGTCACGTGCTCGTTGTCTGGTTGAGTGCACATTTGGAATTCTTTGTGCTAAATGGCGGTACTTCAATCTGCAATTCAACTAAGTGAAGCCAATGTTAATGTGGTCCTCAAAACATGTGTGGTCCTACATAATTTTTGTAGAATACATGAATGCTCCTCACAACATGTGGGTGAATTAGCCTCTGTGAATGTGTCTTTGCCTATGTCACCACCCATCCATCCCCATCGTCCACCTTCAGGCATAAAAGTACGTGATGTGTTGACTCAATATTTTGTTTCCCCTGAGGGTGCTACTGCCTGGCAAGAGGAGGCATTAGTAGACATGTAGTGCAGCTATGTTTCTCTGTCCTAAACCTATTTGTTATCAATTTATATGTTGTGATGTTTTTTTTGGTCATGCTGTGTGTAAGTTAAGCAGGGCATCACCTTTTGAAATAAACACATACAATCAATGGCACTTAAATTATTTTTTATCTCTGGTGTTTGGATTAGTGGCTTTATACTTTATGTTAATGGACTAATATGTCCTTAGTTTTTTCTAATTTCTTTGAACATAAAATAACATCAACAAAAACAATAAACATTTTCTAACATGATATAAAAAAATTAACAAAAATATAACAAAAACATAACACCTATAAGTGCTGGTAAGTGTGTGGTGGTGAAGGTGGAAGTCCAGCTTGGGAGGGCTGGCTAGACTGCTTTCCAGCCACTGTGTCAGCATGAGTGGTGGCTGACTGAGCAGTTTGCTGCATGGTTCTTGCTTGCTCTGGAGGTGGGTTTGGGTAAGGGAAGTTTGGGAACTGTTGTGGGTAGTCATAATATGAGTGGGCACTTACATTATAGCCCCCAAAATGCCCATGTCGACCATACCCATGTTGTGGCCAGCTTTGAACATTGGGTATGGTCGAGTGGGCATATTGTGACTGCCCACTATGTGCCATGGGTTGGAGCTGGTTAGCTCCGTATAAAGAATCAGCAGTAGGATGAAGAGGAGGAGTTGGGTTCTGTTGGACACAAGGAGGAGGTGGAGGAGGAGGATGATGATGAGGAGGTGGATCAGTGGCTGCTGCAGATTGTGCTGTATGTTGAGGCACCACTCTACATACATTTTCTGGACCAGCCACCCATGTATGTAGATAATTGACAAGGTTTGTTGGATCATTAGGTGGTCTTCCAGCATGCAACACAATATGCAGAGCATTTCTGATAAGCAGTCTGTTCTGGCTTGGAATTGCCCGGAGGTAAGGGGCCAGACTGCGGCAATAGGCCTCCTCACCATCATCATTAGCTACACTGGACAAATAGTCCAGAACTCCTCTGTCCACCTGCCTCCTTGTGACAGAACCAACTCCTTCTCTTCTACGCCTGGGTCGGCGTGCAACATCAGCTGTTGGCGAACCCACATCCAGGGGCCTACCAGGGCTGCTGCTCAGGGGAGGGTCTTGAGACTGTGAAGCCAATCTGTCAGACTCCACTGCTGGTGGTGGTGTGGTGATGCTGCTGAAATTCCTGCTGAAGATGGACCAGTCTCCTCAACATCCCCCACAGGATCAATAAGTGGTTCAGAGTCCGAAGCTGGCTCTCTCTCAGTGAGGTTTGATTCGGTGCTATAGAATAATAAAATTGTATTATTATTGATTCATTGAAAATCATATAAATTTTGTACAGACATTAACTTACGGTCTCAAATCCAGAGCTGGAGCTAGAAAATTCAGGCGATCATAATATAAATATTTACGCTTTCTTGTTGCTGCTGCCCCACTACGCCCCCTCAGCTGTCTCTCTCTCCTGTAGCTGTCTCTACAGCTGCGCCAACGTCTTGTAACATCTGAGACTGAAAAATTAAGTGATAAAATATAATTTAAACATTTTGTGCGTTTGGTTTTTTTTTTATAAATTACAAAACCAGCAACATAGTATTTGAGAAAATAGGTCAAGGGGTGTAAAAAACCAATACAAAGTATATGTCATTAAAATAAAAATTTAATATTAGAAGTCTTCATACGTAGAAAGCTGTATGACATATGTGTCACAATAATGTTTTTTTTTTCACACACACCAATACCATTCACAAAAGGGACACATATAAAGTAATTCACCTACGCATTTATTGTGTCAGACCAAATTTTAATATTTAAATTTTCCACCATTTGCAGTAGTACATAAATATCACAAATACACAGACATCACCTGAACATTCATCATACCAGGAGCTTCAGTTGGTCCCTGCCCTGTGTCATTCCCCTATATATGGGAAGGAACTTTTTTACGTTATAACATATCCCACAGGGGCCTCCTATGTTCCTATTTAGTTATTTTAATTAAGGTTTGAGAAACACCCATTGCAGGGTCGAAACGTTACCTCAAATATATTTTAGTCAATACATTTCGGGGTGACATATAAGGGTACAGGAACATTCTAACACATACAGAATAGTCAAACATTATTTTAAGCAGTTTCAAGTCGTTACTTACTAATGCGTTCTTGGTCCTCCCTAGACCTGTCGCCAAAATCAGGGAACATCTGGAACAGATTCTTCTCCAAGAGGCATCCTTTATTGCCCGGTTAGAATAATTTTGATCGCGCTGGTCCCAAAGTTCTGGCCTCTCCTGGACCAGAACAATCAACATTTCCACATTTATGTGAGTGGCCATGGTTGTGGTCTCCGTGGAGGCGGTTTCGTGTTTTGTTTTGATTTTTCAAAGCCTAATTAGCATGTCAGCCCTTCCTGTCATTTATTCTGATGCAATTTCCTGACACCTGGGATAGTGGTCCGATTTTTCATCGCAAGTCACACAGTGTGGTCTGTTTGTAATCCGATTTTTCATCGCTCCCATAGACTTGCATTGGCGATTGTCGACCGACAATCGTGACAATCGCAGCATGCTGCGATTGTACACGGACGTTTAAAACGGACCACAAAAAATCGGATACTGGGAGCTGCTCCATAGATTAACATAGGTCCGACTGCAATACGATTTTTCATCGCATTGCAGTCGTCCGATTCTGTCGCCAGTGTGACACCGGCCTATAAGTAAACACCGTTAGCCAGTTCTGGTGGCAATGTAAAGCGGGGAGTCCAGAACTGGCTAACTGCCTACCTAAACGTGCAGGCCGTTAGCCAGTTATGGAGAACCAACTGTTTTACGGAACCGGAGGTGCTTGCGCTGCAATAAATGAAAAACGACTGAGGCTAGGCAGAAAAAAAGCACGCCGTTGTTTTTTCCGGTGAAATTCTCCATACGATTGACGTATCACACGCGTGGGGAAAGACGTTTTATACCCCCCCACACACAATGTCAAAATGGCCGACGTTTCCGTCTTGACGCTGGATAGCTCCGCAGCCTAAGCTCACAGCCGCTAGCCGTTTTGGGCGGGTGAAAACCAAGGGAATTCCCCAGATGCCAGTAGCCGCTTCGCCTGGCTGCGACTCGCGGATTCGGAGAGAGGACGCCGCGACCGCGCAGCACCCCTTTAATGCCAACTGTCGTGTTGAGAGCTCCTCCAGCCTCTGACAAGCTGCCCCCAGGCTCCGACAGCCTCTGACAACCTGCCCCCAGGCATTTTTTCCACGGTAAAGCGTTCCCCCTTAACCCAGAAGACGAGAGTCCAGAACTGGCCAACGACCCACCTATAAGTAAACACCGTTAGCCAGTTCTGGTGGCAATGTAAAGCGGGGGAGTCCAGAACTGGCTAACTGCCTACCTAAACGTGCGGGCCGTTAGCCAGTTATGGAGAACCAACTGTTTTACGGAACCGGGGGTGCTTGCGCTGCAATAAATGAGAAACGACCGAGGCTAGGCAGAAAAAAAGCACGCCGTTGTTTTTTCCGGTGAAATTCTCCATACGATTGACGTATCACACGCGTGGGGAAAGACGATTTATACCCCCCACACACAATGTCAAAATAGCCGACGTTTCAGTCTTGACGCTGGATAGCTCCGCAGCCTAAGCTCACAGCCACTAGCCGTTTTGGCGGGTGAAAACCAAGGGAATTCCCCAGATGCCAGTACCCCGCTTCGCCTGGCTGCGACTCGCGGTTTAGGAGAGAGGACGCCGCGACCGCGAGCACCCCTTTAATGCCAACTGTCGTGTTGAGAGCTCCTCCAGCCTCTGACAAGCTGCCCCCAGGCTCCGACAGCCTCTGACAACCTGCCCCCAGGCTTTTTTTTCCACGCTAGAGCGTTCCCCCTTAACTCAGAAGACGGGAGTCCAGAACTGGCCAAAGACACACCTATAAGTAAACACCGTTAGCCAGTTCTGGTGGCAATGTAAAGCGGGGGAGTTGAGAACTGGCTAACTGCCTACCTAAACGTGCAGGCCGTTAGCCAGTTATGGAGAACCAACTTTTTTACGGAACCGGGGGTGCTTGCGCTGCAATAAATGGAAAACGACCAAGGCTAGGCAGAAAAAAAGCACACCGTTGTTTTTCCGGTGAAGAGTAGAGGAGACTCTCAGCATCGGTGTAAGTGTGTGTATATATAGCGCATATAATACGGAGAGGTGAAAGCACTAGTGTATAGTGGATGTGCAGTCTATATATTATGTTTATATACTATAAGGTCCCTATCAGTATGTCTTTAGATTGTGAGCCCTGATGGGGACAGTGTTGCTGATATATGTACAGAGCTATGGAATTAATGGTGAATACATTTTTTTTTTTCGCTTACAACACCATTAATCCGATAGTGATGTACATACATTAACACAATGATGAGGGCCCAATGCCATCACATCGGGCGGGTTCTGTGGTGCTGGCTACCTCAGCCAACCCCGAGGGCCATTTCTCTCTCCCTCCCATCCCCTAGTGGGCCATCTCTCATACCTCTATGTTATACAAAGATGGCGGTAGAGTGAGTAAGTGTGCATGCACTCATAGATCTGCAGTGGGGGTGTAGCATTTGTTTGTGTCAATTTTTGCACCACTGCACAATGGGATCGTACTGCCAGGGAGCACCACTGAACCTGTGCAGCATCTGTGTCCAGGATAGTGCATCTTCCTAACAAAATATTTAGAACTGAGAGTCCTCAGTGGTTGATACCTTTTAATGGCTAACTGAAAAGAAGGTAACAAATTGCAAGTTTGAGAATGCATTTAAGGGGAGGATAATACACAGCCATTCAAGATACCAGTACTAAAAAACACACATGACACAACATCTACAACAGACACAAGAGAAGGAGGGAGGGCATGGGTAATGTGTGCAAACTGTAAAGCATGGTGGAATATGTTAGCACTATATAAAAAAAATAAAGATTATTATTATATTTAACCTCTCCCACTCCAGTGTGTACTGTGTCCAGTCCTCACTCCCATACTGGATACCCATATTGACAGGGATTACAGCAAAGCCCCTGATGTAGGCTTATCACACTGATTTTTAAATATATATATATTATATATATAGTGTAATTTAATAATAAAATGTATGTATCCTTCATAATAGACAATGTCTATTTCTAAATGCTCAATACTTAAGGGTATGCCACACTAAACAATATCGCTAACGGGATCGCTAAAAAACGTCACTATTTAGCGATCCCGTTAGCGATATTGTTCAGTGCGGCAGCTTCCAGCGACGAGCTTCCTGCTGTGATCTCGCTCGTCGCTGGAATCGTTCCGGACCCTATTTTCATCGCTGGCGCTCCCGCTGGGTAAGTATCTTATCGCTGTGTGGCACCTTTTCTTAGCGATTTAGCGGTACTTTTGTACCGCTAAAGTCGTTAAGAAGATCGCTAACGGCGATAGCGTCGTTAACTATATCGCTAAATGTGGCCGCATTTAGCGATATAGAAACAATCCCGCTAGCGATCGCATTAGTATGCGTCGTTATTGTGATCGCTAGCGGGATTGTTTAGTGTGGCAGTACCTTAAGTGTAGCACCCAGACTTCTATAACTTGGACAAAGCTAGTCCCATTAATGTGTGATTCATAGTAAGGTGCCAACCTCTTATCAGTCCTTGCTAATTTACATGAGATGGACAACTTTTAGTAGATAAAAATCGACAGACCAGAAAAGACAGGAGAAAAAAAAAAACCACACACACACAAAGCAAGACATCTGCATTATAAATTTCAGTGCAGTTCAGAGCAAGTGACCTGTGCACATCTTCTTAGCAACTGATCTTTTTAGAATTCTTCTAATATCAATAATGGCTTCTACAAAGCAATTCAAAGAACTTTTCTGCAAGATGTGCAAGACTTTACAGCCCAAATTATCCAAGCATCAATGCAAGTCCTGCATGAAAACTGCTTCTGAAGAGGAACGCAAAAACGTATTGGCGGAAGCAAAGAGCAAACGGAACAACATAATTAAATATTTATCTGCAGTTCCATACGACTCTCTCGATTTCAAGAAGAGCAAGTTTGAAGATCCCACAGAATTTTTTGCAAATTTTTTGCAAACACGTGGATGCATAGTCTTAAATAGGCCCTCAGAAAGGTGAATACATATCTCATCTAGCCTTATGGAAAGTCAATAATGTATTAGTGCTCCATGACAGGTAACCTGTCCTATAGCACTATGTTACTGTAGTGCTGGGATACTGAAAAGCTGAGTGGCATATACAGATGTGAGAAGCTGGGTGGAAAGCTAAGTGGCAGATACGAATGTCTTTACAAAGTATCAATGCAGATTTAAATTCATCTTCTTAGGGTACCTGATATTGAAGTTACTGGCACCAGCGATGAAACATCTCCGTAAGTTCCATTTACTATTTGTAGCATATACTGTATTTTGCTTTTCTGGAAAAAAAAAATAAAAATTACATTTTAGTGGATTTTCAATTTAAGGGTTTGTCATATGCCAATGGCAGAAGTCCACCCCAATAATCTGTAGAATTGTGGCAGAGGTGAGGGATAGAGAGTGTGGTGTGAGAGCATGCAGGTGACTATGGAAAGCATATCCCTTCACACTTGTGAATATCCTTGGCTACCTCGGGCAATTAAAGCACTATATATATAGCACTTTATTTTCACATCTGGATAGTTTATTCACACTATTTGCACTTTATTTGCCTTAGGCATGTTAACCATTACGGGCGTTCCTGTTTCCCATACATGAAATTTAATCTATATTGGCACTACGTTAGTATATTATACTCTTGCACTTTATGTACCATTTGTTTTATTATGTGAGCACCATATTTATATCATTTTTATATTGAGGTTTTTGATTATTTTTTCACTATTGTCACCTTTTGTGCTCAGTTTATTGCCCATTTGTTACCTTTTTCCTAATATGGTCTTTTTGTCTTGTGCGAGTACAAATGGCACACAATTAGTGCCTGCAATATCTATTTGTAGATCATAAATCCAACATGGCCAAATATCCTGCCTAACGCAGATAACTTATGGCCGGGATCACACATGCAAGACACACGGCCAAGTCTCGCATGTGAAATCCCAGCTCTGGCGCCGGCACTCGGGAGTGGAGTGTGCGGCTGCATGTAATTCTATGCAGCCGCTCGCTCCACTCCCGGGTGTCGGTGTGTAGCCCTGGTGTGAAGGCACACGCAGTACCCTGGAGGATGTGTGGAGAGGTAACAGTTTAATGCTCAATAAACATTCACTCCAACACACACTTAGACACACCCATAGGTATAAAAGGTCAGTCAGTCAGCAGAGACAAGTCAGTCTAGTCTGGACTCGAGGGAGTCAGCTTCCTGTCTTCGGACAGGGCAGTCAGTGTGCAGTCTGTGCAGTAAGAGAGAGGAGTGAGCATCAGGACCTTCAGTCTCCTGTCTCAAGGACAGTGGAGTTCAGAGACGTGCTCCTGAACTAGAAGATTACTGAGCACCTGTTAGCAAGCTCTGGAAAGAAGCAAGAAGGGATTAACCTGTATAGCCTTTGGAAGTGTGGAGTGCTTATGCTACAAGCGCGGACAGGGCGAAGGGCATAGTGGAAGAATTCAGAAGTGCCATAGGATTGGAGTATCCTGCACATTGTCACCGGTCACTGGGGACCGAAGTGTCACTATAGCTTCAGGCATAGTGGTAGAAAAACCAGAGGCTTACTGGACCTTAGGTAACAGAAAGCAGCCCTTGGAGTGTCGGTACGTAACTGGGGTCAGGGAGAGTGAGAACCTTGAGTCTCTGCAGGACAAGAGTAGGAACTCAGCTCTCTCAAAGGAAGACTCCGACCACAAAACTGACCGGGCAGTACAGCTTTGAAGAAGCTGGAGTTTTTGGAGTGAACTACGCTTTATGCTGGTTGGACTCATCATCATTTGGAAAGTAAAGGAGGCCCCCAACCTGTTCAGCTGTTACCTCAAAGCACATCCTCCACCCGACCAGCCTCCCTGGGACCTGCCTTATCATCTGACCAGTAAAAGGTATGGAAAGACGCTGGATGGTGTGAGACTGAGTTATTTACCTGCACCCGACATCATTAACTTCATAGACTTTGAGGGACCAGTCCCACCTGTAGGGGACCCGACATCTAGCTGCCGCACCATCCCCTCAGAAATCTACAGCAGCGCTGGTCTTAGTGATCAGGAAACTACAGGTGGCGTCACGAACTGTATATATATATCTATCCCCTGTAAATAACCCCCCAACATACGCCTGACCGCCAGGGCCACAGACCGAGCCACCGCTACCTGTGACAACCCCATAGACTTCTACGGGCTCGGCTCTGAGTACCCCATTGCCCTGGTAACCCACAATTGTGGTGCGGGTCACACATCGGCACCAGAGCTGGGATTTCACATGCGAGACTCGGCCGTGTGTCTTGCATGTGTGATCCCGGCCTATAAGTGATTGCAGGAATGTGCTTTTTCTATTACCCTAATGTTCAGTGTTTGTGCTTTCCTAATTACAGTGCAGAGGAGATGGTCATTCACCCTGCTGTCTCACAGACTTGAGAAACTGGGATTAGTGCCACAATTCTACAGATTATTGGGGTGGACTTCTTGACTGGCATATGAAACCCTTAACTTCAAAGTCCACTAAGTTGTAACAAACAACTTTTTTCTTGAAAACCAGTATTTCATCTACCCCATATGTACTGTAATTTATAACAGAAGAATTATTATAAGGAGGCATGCACAGATACATCTTTGTGTATATCAGTTATTTAATCAGATAACGGGGTGCACAGACACTGTCTGGGTCATTTCAGTTTCTGGTGAATATATACATGCCAACGCAATGTTGCATGCATTATTAGGCAATATAAAAAAAAAAATCACACAGACGAGGGCACGCAGCCAGTCCCTGGGACCTCAGAAACCTGGTAAATGGTGTTTTTTTGGGTAGTGATGGGTGCGGGGGTGTGTGGCCAAACAAGATGGTTGTCTACTGTGGGGGAAGTCCTCACCTTGTCTGTGGTGATGCAGCACGAATGTCCCTGCATACGATAGTGTAGTCAGATAGGTCGTGATCAGTGGCGCAGCTTGAAGCTCATGGGCCCTGATAAAAAAGAAAAAATGTTTGACACCAATTATAAGCAAAGAAAACCTCTACTATGTGCCCTAATGTGTCTACATTTATTTCAGGTTACACCTGCGAAGAAATTTGGCAAAGGCCGGGTTGCTAAAGAAACACGATGTAACATCTCCCATGTTGACAAGTTTTAGAGAACATTTACAGAAGACCCATTCAGAGCTTTCTGTTAAGCGAATGGCAAGTTTGATGTGCTGTCAGGTTGCATGTAGTTGATTAATGCGCCTTAAAATGCTTATATCCTAATGTATGTTGTGTGCTTAATTTCAGGTAGACAATGTTGCTAGATTTCTTTATTTCGTCAGCCCTGAGGAAATCACCCTGGATTTTATAAAAGAATTTGATAAGACCATGGAATATTTTGATGCGCTGGAAAAAGAAAAAACATCTGAAAAAACCATGAAAAAATATATAGGAAATGTGCGCCAATTGGTATATTTTCTGACTGGCGACCAGGATGAGGAAGCCAAAAGCCACGCAGAATCTTTTTTGAGGGATTAGAAAAAATTGAACAGGGACTCAACAAGAAGAAACCTAAAAAGCCTGAAAAGGGGGTAAGCATTGAATTGTCATTGTTTTGTATTTTCTGCAAATTATCCAAGTATTCATACAGAATGTATAAATGTGAAAGTAACTGAAAATGTATGTAAAGCACTATGAAATTAATAGCTCTACATAAAAGGAACATTATTATTATTATTACTTTTTTTGTCTCCATCACACATACAGGTTTTGGTCTCATGCCACTCACAAATGCAGAATGCTGCAAAATACTAAAAGCATCTAAAAAAAATGTGACCACCATCTTTGAAAAAGCAAAGTTTTATGAAATGAGTGACAATGACAAGGCTCTCTCGGGATACTATCTCATGGCACTCCTCATTTTAAAACACAGGCGCAGACCATCTGTACCAAAAGAACTAACAGTAAGATACTTTCAGTTATCACGCCATTCACAGATATGTCGTTGTGCTATTCTCAATTTATTTTCTTTGGTTCATATCCTATAGGTAAAAGAATGGCTGCAAAGGAAGGAGGTAAAAGACAATGATGAACAACCATTCGTAGCCGTTTACACAGGACGTGATGTAATTATAATGGGCAATGAGGAGGAACAGGTAAGTGTTAGAAATCCTAGGAGAAACATGAAGAGTATATATTTCAGTGTTTATATAGAACAATCAAATCCATAACCCAATGTTTCACTAACAGCTTTTTAGCACGTATTTTGAGAAAATACGGCCAACACTTGAAAAACCGGAATCAATCACGTTTTTTCTCTCCCTGACTGGCCAAAAAGTAAAAAATCCACAAAAGACCTGGAGCGCTTTCATAACAAGTAAGTGGAAAGGGGGAGAAAAGAAACACAGGGCCTTAATTTTGAGAATAAGACAAATGGAGGGGACACTACTATGTTGCCCATAGAAACCAATCTGAGCTCAGTTTTGGCGTCTTAAATTGTTCAGGTAAAGTTAAAGCTCTCCTGTGCGTCGTTGCTCCACAAAACTAATTTGTATTTTCGATTGTATGGACAAATTTTCAATATAGTCTTAGGGGCCCTTTAAAAACAGGCAATTGTTCAAAGAGTGTTTGGCAGATCTGTGAGTGCAGCAAAATTGTGGACAATCAGTGGCAGGTTTGTGGCCATGTATATATGGAACAATACATTAATGATTTCACTGCAAGCAGAGATCTGCTGAATAATCTTTGAACAATTATTTCTGCATGTAAATGGGCCTTTATCCATACTAACAATTTTTCTTCTCAGGTTCAACTTGCCCCTTGTGACATGGCAAGTGGCAATGTCTGCTTATGAGCATTGGCAGATCATATGCTAAAGGACAATAGATCCATCATGATAACTATGTGCATTATGTGGACCTTAAGCAACAGATTCTCACCTCAGATTTTGGTTGAGGGAATGAAAAAATTGATGAAAAGGAAGGAGAAACATCTGGGTAAGAGCACTAACCAAATACACAAACAGTCCACCAACTTGTTTGCGCGGTGGATACAACCATGCGTGCGGATACACTCCCATTTGCTGCAGGATGTCCGATTTTACGGTGTAAAAAACTTAAACTTTATTTTTGTAAAAAGGTCCTTTTTGGGACTAGTCTTTTTTTTTCAGACTTCCAGGCTGGGGGAAAGCTCAGAAGTTGTACCTGAAACACTTCCAGGGCCCTGTGGAGGATTTTCAGAATGAGTCCTTGGACTTAGTCGTTTATGAGATTTTTCCCATTTTTGTCAAAAGTGTCAAAATGCCACTACCAGATTTGAGAAATGACTGTAATTGAGTTCAATGGTCTTGATTATTCCTTGTAATTTTTTTTCCACCATACTCATTTTGAAAATACACCATATGCTAATGTCAAGAGAGGCATTCAAATAGGTTTCCAATCATAAATGTCATTGAAAAACCCCTTTAATTTAACTCTCATTTTCACAGAACTGTCGCCAAGAGGGTGAGGACCAGCATGAAGGTGAGAGCAGAGAGTGCCAAAGTGACGAGGGAGAGAGCAGCAGCGAGGAAAGCGAGGATCCATGCAATTTCTTGTACCAGAGGCTGACGGAAAAGTACCCTGTAGCAATCAGTTATTCACCACCATCAATAAAGCAATGTAAAGAAGCCAATCTGAAACATGCAAAGTTTATGCGAAATAAATGGCTCGTACTCAGAAAAGAATAAGAGCAGAAGATGCTGCTAGTAGTGTTGAGCGATACTGCTCGATATCGAAAAATATCGGATCGGAATGGTATAACCGATATCACTAAATACGCCAATATCCGATTCCGATAGCGGAAGTCCCATGTAAGTCTATGGGAACAAAATATCGCAACAAAAAAAAAACCCTTTCTTTCGTTGTAAACACAAAATATACACACATAGAATATATATATATATACATGTCATTGTGACATATATATATAAACATATATGTATAGTTTATACACTTCTACATAGTAAAATAGACTCTGTGCTTGAGAATTGCTAAAATCATCAGGAATGTATTTGCCAATTTTTTCCGCCATATCTGCGTCACGACGAGGCACTGGTGAAGAAGAAGGGCGTGCTCTTCGTGGGTGTACACTCACTCAGTGGCGTGAAAACGATGGCCGACCAGTGTAAATGTTACTGCAATGTAAGATCGTGCCCCACAGCTCTGGAGTTCCGCCTCCTCATCCTCCTCAGTGTGCGG
The DNA here is from genome assembly GCA_033576555.1 of Oophaga sylvatica. Classification (NCBI taxonomy): domain Eukaryota; kingdom Metazoa; phylum Chordata; class Amphibia; order Anura; family Dendrobatidae; genus Oophaga; species Oophaga sylvatica. Next base: position 89,322 of record JARQOD010000485.1, read on the forward strand.
AAACTAACACGAAGGTCCCGCCTCCCTACAAATAAGGGCCCTCTCCAGATGCTAATGACACATGTGACTTGGCAGAGATGGCTAATGGACACAGCAGAAGTGTGAAGGGATGGAGCAGTCAGAGCTCTCCCCCCACGGAAGCGACCCGATCGCCACGGAATCACCGTTGGGCACCCGGCCTGTAAACCCTCCTACGCTGCAAGAAGCGGAGGATACCCTAAGAGCCTGGCCCGGCACCGGGAGGAGGTCGCCAGGATGGAAGCAAGCTGGCGTGCCCTAAAAATAAACTTGGAGCGGCGCCAATCCCTCTTACCTGAAGTGTCTGTACCGGAAGGTGAGGCACCCGTTCTAGTAGAGGAGCCCTTGCAATGTGATCCGGTTGACGTTGTCGCAGTGGAGGCACCCGTTCCTGCAAAAACCGCAGCACCGTCAGCACCCCAGATCCCGCTGTCTGCCCCCGTCGCTGAGACAGAAGAAGCGACACCCGTCCTCATGGAGGAGGCCGCGCAGGCACCAGAGGTCTACCTGTCTGTACCGGAGCCCCGACTGTCATCTGATTAGAGCCGTCTGTTTCCTCCGCAGGGGAGCGCCGCCAGGACTGGGGGGCGCCAGGAGAGCTGCCGCAAACTGGACATCGCAAGCTGCAGTGGAGTGGTGGAGACATGGAGCTGCTGGTGGAGGAGAATTTCAACCGGCGTCAGGAGGAAGAGTGGAGACGTTGGGAGCGGGAAGCAGAGCGACAAAGGGAGCAGGTGGAGAAGGACCGGCAGATAAGGACCGGATGAGAAAGGATAAAAGTACGGTAGGGAGCCGCGGCGTAAGGGTGCAGTACGGAGCTTTAAATTGAAAGGTGGTTGGGGCTTCATCCAGGAGCCTGGACTTTATTTAGAAGTTTTTGTGACCCGGCGGGACGTGGAGACTCACCTCCCAGAAGGACACCCGGGGAGGGACCTGTTGCCAGGAGACTTGGTGACTTACACCCGACACTGGGGTTACAATGGGTGGTACGCCCTAAATGTTACCAGGTGCGACCCCTAATCCCCAGAGTGTCAGGAACCTGTGAGACCCTCGGAGCCTTCAGCCTCCCACATCCAGGCTTCTGCAAAAGTGCCCACCCCACGCCGTAAATCTCCACAGCCTCCCTCAGTGGTCTCCTCAGCAGCCCCAGCTATGGACATGATAACTATAGCTGGCCCGTACCCGCGCCTGTTAGGCCCCCTGGGGTTCGTTCAGTCCGGGACATAGGGTTCCAGACCCGGAGGGAGATGAAAGAGGTGGCCACACAGACCCAGATAGCGGGTCACGACTTGACTGTACAGGCCACACGTACGTCATCAGGTCCTGTGGTCCTTGGTGCCTCGGATGTTTGGCAAGCATCAGAAGAGTACCAGGTGGTACCTGGAACACCCCGGCCAAAGAAGTATAAATAACCCGGACAGGGTCCCTGTATGTAAATAGTTAAATTGTTGATAAATAGTTAAATTGTTGATGTACCCGGACGGGTGAATGTTCATAAAAAAGTTTTTTAATTTAATAAAAAAAAAAAAAAACACATTTTTCATTACTTTTATTACAGTCTCATCCTGCGACGCCATCGATCTCCTGTAAAAAAATGAAAAAAAAATAAAGTATACCACCTGACCGACGCAGTCCATAGTAACAGTGTCCCACGACGATCCAGCTCTGCTACATCAGAATGACAGGCAGAGCCTGTCATCCCGGCGCAGCACAGCTGATTACCTGCTTCCCCGGCGGTGACGTCATCGGACTGGTTTACGGCCGGGATTACCCTGCACACTGCAGTTATCGCGAAAAACTGCATGTGACCGCCAGGGAGAAGATAATGGCGGCCTCAAGCAGTCCAGGACGTGACCGCCGGAGATCTTCTGCCAGGTAAGTGCCGCTGACTCCTGACAGACCCGACCGACGGACACTCACAGTGACAGTGACAAATCCATTCCGGTATTCAATATGACGAAAATATCGTATTCGGAATCGAAAGGCAGATACAGCCAATATCGGCCGATATCCGATATTTGCAGTATCGTATCGCTCAACACTAGCTGCTAGTAAGTTTAAGGTTTTTCTTCCAGCACTTTTTCTTTTCATTTCCAATCTATGTGCAGTAGATGACACCGTGTTGCAGGCCTATGCTTACAGAAATGACCATATTTTTGGGATTTTAAGACTCACTTTTCTTTCTCCCAAATTGGAGGGAAAACATGGATGAGTCTTAAAATCCGAATTAAAAAAAAAATAAAAAAAATCTTAATTTGGGGTGTTGCGGCACTTTCCGATGGGCATCAACATTATCCATATCCCAGCATGAATTGCCGAAAGGCAACACATGCTGTGTCCAGAATTCAAGAATGTGGCCGCATATAACAGCCTGCACATTCGCCGCCACCGCGACCATTTTCTGGCAGTCTGAACACAAGCGCATGTATTTACCATATATACAGGATAGTAGAAATGTATACCAGGATGGGGAACATATAATAAATTTAAATAGCGTCAACATATTGTGCAGCGCTTTAGAGTTTAACAGTTTGAAACACAACTGTCATAAGTAACAGTGTTAACAGTATTACAATAAATTAAAGCAAAATACAACAGCCCTGCTTGTGAGAGCTTACAATCTGCAATAAGGTGGGGTGGTGGGGAGACAAAAACAGGTGTGTATATACAATGATGGTCCAGCCATCTTGAGGAAGTGGGGGATAGAAAGATAGTGAATGGCAACATATAAAGACTTTGATTAGGGAGCGTGATAGGCCGCTCTGAACATGTGTTTTGAGGGAACGCATATATATATATCAGGATGGGGAACATGTACAAGGATGAAGGACATATATACTGATTATAAGAGACAATGGCATTAGAAGACAGGTCACATATAACATTAAAAATTCATTCTTTTTTTCCCTTCATTAAATTTGGGTGCATCTTATAAAGCAAAAAATATACAGTATGTGTGCGGTTTATTCTAATTTTTTTTTGTATTTAGAATTTTTCAGGAAACCCCCCAGCAAAAACCAATTGTCAAAGTATGTGAAAGAACAGGTTGGGAAACCAATATACCAACCATAGAAGAAGTGGTACATGCTTGGAAACCCCAAACGCAAAGGACACAAAAAGCTTTAGAGCTGAAAGAGCTTGTGAGAACGCAGAGATGGAGTGGACTAGTTATAACAGAGGACATCAGCAAAGGAGGGAATACAGTGAAGACCACCCGTGTTTTTGAAGAGGGAGATGTGGTCTGTGATTATCATGGAGAACTCATTGATACTAAAAAAGGGGAAGACTTGCAGAGATTAGTGACAGAAATGTCATATTTGTACTTCTTTACACATAAAGGACAAAAATTATGCATTAATGCAACCAAAGCGCCTTGCGATTGCCACCCTGACATGCCGTCCACTTTTGGATGCATGATAAATCATTCAGGGAAGGTTCACAATCTCAAGCCAAAGGTGCTGGAATGTGGAGATACCCCAATAATTCTCTTTTATGCAAAGTGCTGAGGCCAGGGACAGAACTGCTTTTTGATTACGGAGTCCGAAGAAGCAATTTTGGAGAAGGGGCGGATTGTACATGGCTTGAGACGTAATATCTTTCATCGGCTCTCTTCATGTTTCTAGTCCACTGTTCTTTGTGTGTTTATTCACTTTATATATTAGTTTTATATGTGTGCAAATAAACAGTTAATAGTTATATTGTTGTTATTTTTTCGCTAATAAAGCTGTTATTTTACTGTTTAAGTGTTTGTACTAGCACTTAGATACAGGAAACATATCTTTGTGCTGTGTTAGCCAGTAGATAGAAAAATATGTAGAAATGAGAGTCCTCAGTGGTTGATCCCTTTTGATGGCTAACTGATAAGATGGTAACAAAGACTCCTGATAGTCTGGAAAGATTGCAATTTATCAGTCATAGAACACAAATTCTGAACAACATAAATATGTACCCTAACAACCTATGTATTAACCATGGTACTTAGTTAATACAACATGTATTGAAGACGGGAGTCCAGAACTGGCCAAAGACACACCTATAAGTAAACACCGTTAGCCAGTTCTGGTGGCAATGTAAAGCGTGGGAGTCCAGAACTGGCTAACTGCCTACCTAAACGTGCAGGCCGTTAGCCAGTTATGGAGAACCAACTGTTTTACGGAATCGGGGGTGCTTGCTCTGCAATAAATGAAAAACGACCAAGGCTAGGCAGAAAAAAAGCACGCCGTTGTTTTTTCCGGTGAAATTCTCCATACGATTGACGTATCACACGCGTGGGAAAGACGTTTTATAACCCCGCACACACAATGTCAAAATGGCCGATGTTTCCGTCTTGACGCTGGATAGCTCCGCAGCCTAAGCTCACAGCCGCTAGCCGTTTAGGCGGGTGAAAACCAAGGGAATTCCCCAGATGCCAGTACCCCGCTTCGCCTGGCTGCGACTCGCGGTTTCGGAGAGAGGAGGACGCGACCGCGAGCTCCCCTTCAATGCCAACTGTCGTGTTGAGAGCTCCTCCAGCCTCTGACAAGCTGCCCCCAGGCTCCGACAGCCTCTGACAACCTGCCCCCAGGCTTTTTTCCACGCTAAAGCGTTCTCCCTTAACCCAGAAACGGGAGTTCAGAACTGGCCAACGACCCACCTATAAGTAAACACCGTTAGCCAGTTCTGGTGGCAATGTAAAGCGGGGGAGTCCAGAACTGGCTAACTGCCTACCTAAACGTGCAAGCCGTTAGCCAGTTATGGAGAACCAACTGTTTTACGGAACCAGGGGTGCTTGCGCTGCAATAAATGAAAAACGACCAAGGCTAGGCAGAAAAAAAGCACACCGTTGTTTTTCCGGTGAAATTCTCCATACGATTGACGTATCACACGCGTGGGGAAAGACGTTTTATACCCCCCCACACACAATGTCAAAATGGCCGACGTTTCCGTCTTGACGCTGGATAGCTCCGCAGCCTAAGCTCACAGCCGCTAGCCGTTTTGGCGGGTGAAAACCAAGGGAATTCCCCAGATGCCAGTACCCGCTTCGCCTGGCTGCGACTCGCGGTTTAGGAGAGAGGACGCCGCGACCGCGAGCACCCCTTTAATGCCAACTGTCGTGTTGAGAGCTCCTCCAGCCTCTGACAAGCTGCCCCCAGGCTCCGACAGCCTCTGACAACCTGCCCCCAGGCTTTTTTTTCCACGCTAAAGCGTTCCCCCTTAACCCAGAAGACGGGAGTCCAGAACTGACCAAAGACCCACCTATAAGTAAACACCGTTAGCCAGTTCTGGTGGCAATGTAAAGCGGGGAGTCGAGAACTGGCTAACTGCCTACCTAAACGTGCGGGCCGTTACTCAGTTATGGAGAACCAACTGTTTTACGGAATCGGGGGTGCTTGCGCTGCAATAAATGAAAAACGACCGAGGCTAGGCAGAAAAAAAGCACGCCATTGTTTTTTCCGGTGAAATTCTCCATACGATTGATGTATCACACGCGTGGGGAAAGACGTTTTATACCCCCCACACACAATGTCAAAATGGCCGACGTTTCCGTCTTGACGCTGGATAGCTCCGCAGCCTAAGCTCACAGCCGTTAGCCGTTTTGGCGGGTGAAAACCAAGGGAATTCCCCAGATGCCAGTACCCCCTTCGCCTGGCTGCGACTCGCGGTTTCGGAGAGAGGACGCCGCGACCGCGAGCACCCCTTTAATGCCAACTGTCGTGTTGAGAGCTCCTCCAGCCTCTGACAAGCTGCCCCAGCTCCGACAGCCTCTGACAACCTGCCCCCAGGCTTTTTTTCCACGCTAGAGCGTTCCCCCTTAACTCAGAAGACGGGAGTCCAGAACTGACCAAAGACACACCTATAAGTAAACACCGTTAGCCAGTTCTGGTGGCAATGTAAAGCGGGGGAGTTGAGAACTGGCTAACTACCTACCTAAACGTGCAGGCCGTTAGCCAGTTATGGAGAACCAACTGTTTTACGGAACCGGAGGTGCTTGCGCTGCAATAAATGAAAAACGACCGAGGCTAGGCAGAAAAAAAGCACACCGTTGTTTTTCCGGTGAAATTCTCCATACGATTGACGTATCACACGCGTGGGGAAAGACGTTTTATACCCCCCCCACACACAATGTCAAAATGGCCGACATTTCCGTCTTGACGCTGGATAGCTCCGCAGCCTAAGCTCACAGCCGCTAGCCGTTTAGGCAGGTGAAAACCAAGGGAATTCCCCAGATGCCAGTACCCGCTTCGCCTGGCTGCGACTCACGGTTTCGGAGAGAGGAGGCCGCGACCGCGAGCTCCCGTTCAATGCCAACTGTCGTGTTGAGAGCTCCTCCAGACTCTGACAAGCTGCCCCCAGGCTCCGACAGCCTCTGACAACCTGCCCCCAGGCTTTTTTCCACGCTAAAGCGTTCTCCCTTAAGGCCGACGTCACACTGGCGACAGAATCGGACGACTGCAATGCGATGAAAAATCGCATTGCAGTCGGACCTATGTTAATATATGGAGCTGCTCCCAGTATCAGATTTTTTGTGGTCCGTTTTAAACGTCCGTGTGCAATCGCAGCATGCTGCGATTGTCACCGATTGTCGGTCGACAATCGCCAATGCAAGTCTATGGAGCGATGAAAAATCGGATTACAAACGGACCGCACTGTGTGACTTGCGATGAAATCGCATCGGTGTCCTTTAGAAAAGCCAGCAATTCATCCCCGCCTATACTGTAAAAGCACACTGACAGCTTTAATAAAGAATCGAATCAATACATATACACACATAGAATACATATATATATATACATATATTTATAGTTCCTAGACTTCTACATACTGTTATAGCCGCTCATTCAATTGCCGGCTTCTGTGAAATCACAGAAGCCGACATGAAATGATACATTGTTTCCACACATTTAACCATGTAATTTCATGTATTTTTATATATGTTTGAAACATACAATTACATGAGTATATGTGTGCTAAATTTCAGACATGTAGGGGTTAATTAAAGGTGTAAATTCGTTGAAAAAAAAATGCGTGGGCTCCCGCTGTATTTTCTCCACCAGACAGACAAAGCAAAGCGAGTGGGGGCAGATAATAATAGCCTAGGGAGGGTACATTTTTTTTGTGCCCCCCCTGGCTACTAACATCTGCCCCCAGACACCCCAGAAAGGGCAAATCTATAATTAGATTCGCCCTTTCTGGCACTTTGCCCGTCTATTCCCATTGCCCTGTAGCGGTGGCGAATGGGTTAATCTCACCTTACTGTCACCTTAGTATTGAAAGGTGACCTTAAGGCAGGTTAATAATTGATAGCTGTCAATTAGACAACTATCAATTATTAATACTATTGTATGAAACAAAAATCAAACACGCACAGTTTAATAAAAAATAAGTTTAATTAAATAATCACACAGTTTTTTACCATATTTTATTTTCCTGCTAAAACCATTTCCTGTAATAAAAATAAAATAAAAAGCAAAATTATACTTACCAATCCGATGTACAGTCAGGTCCCACGCTGTAATCCATCAGAAAGGGTTAACAGGTTACAGTTAGCAGGGAGATAATTCTGTCTACTAGCTCTAACCCCATGAATGAATAAGTTCCTCTCCCAGCGAAAGTAGAGGAATAGATTCATGAATGGAGCTTAATTGATTTATTGGCAATTTAACTGTAGTGACCTGACCTAAAGGGAAAGTGGACACAATCAATTAAGCTTCATTCATGAAACACATCCTCTCCTGTCGCCAGGAGAGGAACTTATTCATTCAGGAGATTTGAGCTGAGCATGCAGGATTACTGGCACTGCTTGGCTCAAAGCTAGTTAACCCTTTGTGAAGGATTACAGCGTGGGACGTGACAGATCAACGGAATAGGTAAGAATAATGTTTTTTATTTTTTTATCTTTATTTTAGGAGATCAATGGCTTCGCACGGATTAAGTGTAAAATAAAATATGGTCAAAAAAATGTGTTTTTATTTCATTAAAATTAATTTTTATTAATGTGTCTGTGTTTTTTTAATTTACTTCAATAGGATTAATAATTGATAGTTGTCTAATTGACAGCTCTCAATTATTAACCTGCCTTAAGGTCACCTTTCAATACTAAGGTGACAGTAAGGTGAGATTATTAACCCATTCGCCACCGCTACAGGGCAATGGGAATAGACGGGCAAAGTGCCAGAAAGGGCGAATCTAATTATAGATTTGCCCTTTCTGGGGTGTCTGGGGGCAGATGTTAGTAGCCAGGGGGGGCACAAAAAATGTACCCTCCCTAGGCTGTTATTATCTGCCCCCACCCGCTTTGCTTTGTCTGTCTGGTGGAGAAAATACAGCGGGAGCCCACGCATTTTTTTTTCAACGAAATTACACCTTTAATTAACCCCTACATGTCTGAAATTTTGCACAAATACACTCATGTAATTGTAAGTTCTAAACAAATATCAAAATACAGGAAATTACATGGTTAACTGTGTGGAAACAATGTATCATTTCATGTCGGCTTCTGTGATTTCACAGAAGCCGGCAATTGAATTAGCGGCTATAACAGTATGTAGAAGTCTAGGAACTATAAATATATGTATATATACATGTCACAATGACATGTATATATATATATATATGTGTTCTATGTGTATATATCTATTCTTTTTTTTGTGATTGAAATACTATTCTTTTGGATCCATTATATGTCAGTTTTGCAAGCCTGCGAGAAATTCTCGCAAGTCGGATGAAAATCGGATGTTACAAGGTACACACACATGCGATTAAATCGCATCTTTGAAGGAAAATCGGATGACAGAAGCATGTGTGATGTTTGCATTTTGATCCGACAATCGACCGTATAAAACGGACCGATTTTTTGTCGTTGTGTGTGACGCCGGCCTAACCCAGAAAACGGGAGTCCAGAACTGGCCAACGACCCACCTATAAGTAAACACCGTTAGCCAGTTCTGGTGGCAATGTAAAGCGGGGGAGTCGAGAACTGGCTAACTGCCTACCTAAACGTGCAGGCCGTTAGCCAGTTATGGAGAACCAACTGTTTTACGGAACCAGGGGTGCTTGCGCTGCTATAAATGAAAAACGACCAAGGCTAGGCAGAAAAAAAGCACACCGTTTTTTTTCCGGTGAAATTCTCCATACGATTGACGTATCACACGCGTGGGGAAAGACGTTTTATACCCCCCCACACACAATGTCAAAATGGCCGACGTTTCCGTCTTGACGCTGGATAGCTCCGCAGCCTAAGCTCACAGCCGCTAGCCGTTTTGGGGAGTGAAAACCGAGGGAATTCCCCAGATGCCAGTAGCCGCTTCGCCTGGCTGCGACTCGCGGATTCGGAGAGATGAGGCCGCGACCGCGAGCTCCCCTTCAATGCCAACTGTCGTGTTGAGAGCTCCTCCATCATCAGACAACCTGCCCCCAGGCTCCGACAGCCTCTGACAACCTGCCCCCAGGCATTTTTTCCACGGTAAAGCGTTCCCCCTTAACCCAGAAGACGAGAGTCCAGAACTGGCCAACGACCCACCTATAAGTAAACACCGTTAGCCAGTTCTGGTGGCAATGTAAAGCGGGGGAGTCCAGAACTGGCTAACTGCCTACCTAAACGTGCAGGCCGTTAGCCAGTTATGGAGAACCAACTGTTTTAACGGAACCGGGGGTGCTTGCGCTGCAATAAATGAGAAACGACCAAGGCTAGGCAGAAAAAAAGCACGCCGTTGTTTTTTCCGGTGAAATTCTCCATACGATTGACGTATCACACGCGTGGGGAAAGACGATTTATACCCCCCACACACAATGTCAAAATAGCCGACGTTTCAGTCTTGACGCTGGATAGCTCCGCAGCCTAAGCTCACAGCCACTAGCCGTTTTGGCGGGTGAAAACCAAGGGAATTCCCCAGATGCCAGTACCCCGCTTCGCCTGGCTGCGACTCGCGGTTTAGGAGAGAGGACGCCGCGACCGCGAGCACCCCTTTAATGCCAACTGTCGTGTTGAGAGCTCCTCCAGCCTCTGACAAGCTGCCCCCAGGCTCCGACAGCCTCTGACAACCTGCCCCAGGCTTTTTTTTCCACGCTAGAGCGTTCCCCCTTAACTCAGAAGACGGGAGTCCAGAACTGGCCAAAGACACACCTATAAGTAAACACCGTTAGCCAGTTCTGGTGGCAATGTAAAGCGGGGAGTTGAGAACTGGCTAACTGCCTACCTAAACGTGCAGGCCGTTAGCCAGTTATGGAGAACCAACTGTTTTATGGAACCGGGGGTGCTTGCGCTGCAATAAATGAAAAACGACCAAGGCTAGGCAGAAAAAAAGCACACCGTTGTTTTTTCCGGTGAAATTCTCCATACGATTGACGTATCACACGCGTGGGGAAAGACGTTTTATACCCCCCCACACACAATGTCAAAATGGCCGACGTTTCCGTCTTGACGCTGGATAGCTCCGCAGCCTAAGCTCACAGCCACTAGCCGTTTTGGGGGGTGAAAACCTAGGGAATTCCCCAGATGCCAGTATCCGCTTCGCCTGGCTGCGACTCGCGGTTTCGGAGAGAGGACGCCGCGACCGCGAGCTCCCCTTCAATGCCAACTGTCGTGTTGAGAGCTCCTCCAGACTCTGACAAGCTGCCCCCCGGCTCTGACAGCCTCTGATAACCTGCCCCCAGGCTTTTTTTCCACGCTAGAGCGTTCCCCCTTAACTCAGAAGACGGGAGTCCAGAACTGGCCAAAGACACACCTATAAGTAAACACCGTTAGCCAGTTCTGGTGGCAATGTAAAGCGGGGGAGTCCAGAACTGGCTAACTGCCTACCTAAACGTGCAGGCCGTTAGCCCCGTTATGGAGAACCAACTGTTTTACGGAACCGGGGGTGCTTGCGCTGCAATAAATGAAAAACGACCAAGGCTAGGCAGAAAAAAAGCACACCGTGTTTTTTCCGGTGAAATTCTCCATACGATTGACATATCACACGCGTGGGAAAGACGTTTTATACCCCCCCACACACAATGTCAAAATGGCCGACGTTTCCGTCTTGACGCTGGATAACTCCGCAGCCTAAGCTCACAGCCACTAGCCGTTTTGGCGGGTGAAAACCAAGGGAATTCCCCAGATGCCAGTACCCCGCTTCGCCTGGCTGCGACTCGCGGTTTTGGAGAGAGGAGGCCGCTACCGCGAGCTCCCCTTCAATGCCAACCGTCGTGTTGAGAGCTCCTCCAGCCTCTGACAAGCTGCCCCCCGGCTCCGACAGCCCTGACAACCTGCTCCCAGGCTTTTTTTCCACGCTTAAGCGGACCCCCTTAACCCAGAAGACGGGAGTCCAGAACTGGCCAAAGACCCACCTATAAGTAAACACCGTTAGCCAGTTCTGGTGGCAATGTAAAGCGGGGAGTCCAGAACTGGCTAACTGCCTACCTAAACGTGCAGGCCGTTAGCCAGTTATGGAGAACCAACTTTTTTACGGAACCGGGGTGCTTGCGCTGCAATAAATGGAAAACGACCAAGGCTAGGCAGAAAAAAAGCACACCGTTGTTTTTCCGGTGAAGAGTAGAGGAGACTCTCAGCATCGGTGTAAGTGTGTGTATATATAGCGCATATAATACGGAGAGGTGAAAGCACTAGTGTATAGTGGATGTGCAGTCTATATATTATGTTTATATACTATAAGGTCCCTATCAGTATGTCTTTAGATTGTGAGCCCTGATGGGGACAGTGTTGCTGATATATGTACAGAGCTATGGAATTAATGGTGAATACATTTTTTTTTTTCGCTTACAACACCATTAATCCGATAGTGATGTACATACATTAACACAATGATGAGGGCCCAATGCCATCACATCGGGCGGGTTCTGTGGTGCTGGCTACCTCAGCCAACCCCGAGGGCCATTTCTCTCTCCCTCCCATCCCCTAGTGGGCCATCTCTCATACCTCTATGTTATACAAAGATGGCGGTAGAGTGAGTAAGTGTGCATGCACTCATAGATCTGCAGTGGGGTGTAGCATTTGTTTGTGTCAATTTTTGCACCACTGCACAATGGGATCGTACTGCCAGGGAGCACCACTGAACCTGTGCAGCATCTGTGTCCAGGATAGTGCATCTTCCTAACAAAATATTTAGAACTGAGAGTCCTCAGTGGTTGATACCTTTTAATGGCTAACTGAAAAGAAGGTAACAAATTGCAAGTTTGAGAATGCATTTAAGGGGAGGATAATACACAGCCATTCAAGATACCAGTACTAAAAAACACACATGACACAACATCTACAACAGACACAAGAGAAGGAGGGAGGGCATGGGTAATGTGTGCAAACTGTAAAGCGTGGTGGAATATGTTAGCACTATATAAAAAAAATAAAGATTATTATTATATTTAACCTCTCCCACTCCAGTGTGTACTGTGTCCAGTCCTCACTCCCATACTGGATACCCATATTGACAGGGATTACAGCAAAGCCCCTGATGTAGGCTTATCACACTGATTTTTAAATATATATATATATTAATATAATAGTGTAATTTAATAATAAAATGTATGTATCCTTCATAATAGACAATGTCTATTCTAAATGTTCAATACTTAGTGTAGCACCCAGACTTCTATAACTTGGACAAAGCTAGTCCCATTAATGTGTGATTCATAGTAAGGTGCCAACCTCTTATCAGTCCTTGCTAATTTACATGAGATGGACAACTTTTAGTAGATAAAAATCGGCAGACCAGAAAAGACAGGAGAAAAAAAAAAAACACACACACACAAAGCAAGACATCTGCATTATAAATTTTAGTGCAGATCAGAGCAAGTGACCTGTGCACATCTTCTTAGCAACTGATCTTTTTAGAATTCTTCTAATATCAATAATGGCTTCTACAAAGCAATTCAAAGAACTTTTCTGCAAGATGTGCAAGACTTTACAGCCCAAATTATCCAAGCATCAATGCAAGTCCTGCATGAAAACTGCTTCTGAAGAGGAACGCAAAAACGTATTGGCGGAAGCAAAGAGCAAACGGAACAACATAATTAAATATTTATCTGCAGTTCCATACGACCTCTCTCGATTTCAAGAAGAGCAAGTTTGAAGATCCCACAGAATTTTTTGCAAATTTTTTGCAAACACGTGGATGCATAGTCTTAAATAGGCCCTCAGAAAGGTGAATACATATCTCATTCTAGCCTTATGGAAAGTCAATAATGTATTAGTGCTCCATGACAGGTAACCTGTCCTATAGCACTATGTTACTGTAGTGCTGGGATACTGAAAAGCTGAGTGGCATATACAGATGTGAGAAGCTGGGTGGAAAGCTAAGTGGCAGATACGAATGTCTTTACAAAGTATCAATGCAGATTTAAATTCATCTTCTTAGGGTACCTGATATTGAAGTTACTGGCACCAGCGATGAAACATCTCCGTAAGTTCCATTTACTATTTGTAGCATATACTGTATTTTGCTTTTCTGGAAAAAAAAAATAAAAATTACATTTTAGTGGATTTTCAATTTAAGGGTTTGTCATATGCCAATGGCAGAAGTCCACCCCAATAATCTGTAGAATTGTGGCAGAGGTGAGGATAGAGAGTGTGGTGTGAGAGCATGCAGGTGACTATGGAAAGCATATCCCTTCACACTTGTGAATATCCTTGGCTACCTCGGGCAATTAAAGCACTATATATATAGCACTTTATTTTCACATCTGGATAGTTTATTCACACTATTTGCACTTTATTTGCCTTAGGCATGTTAACCATTACGGGCGTTCCTGTTTCCCATACATGAAATTTAATCTATATTGGCACTACGTTAGTATATTATACTCTTGCACTTTATGTACCATTTGTTTTATTATGTGAGCACCATATTTATATCATTTTTATATTGAGGTTTTTGATTATTTTTTCACTATTGTCACCTTTTGTGCTCAGTTTATTGCCCATTTGTTACCTTTTTCCTAATATGGTCTTTTTGTCTTGTGCGAGTACAAATGGCACACAATTAGTGCCTGCAATATCTATTTGTAGATCATAAATCCAACATGGCCAAATATCCTGCCTAACGCAGATAACTTATGGCCGGGATCACACATGCAAGACACACGGCCAAGTCTCGCATGTGAAATCCCAGCTCTGGCGCCGGCACTCGGGAGTGGAGTGTGCGGCTGCATGTAATTCTATGCAGCCGCTCGCTCCACTCCCGGGTGTCGGTGTGTAGCCCTGGTGTGAAGGCACACGCAGTACCCTGGAGGATGTGTGGAGAGGTAACAGTTTAATGCTCAATAAACATTCACTCCAACACACACTTAGACACACCCATAGGTATAAAAGGTCAGTCAGTCAGCAGAGACAAGTCAGTCTAGTCTGGACTCGAGGGAGTCAGCTTCCTGTCTTCGGACAGGGCAGTCAGTGTGCAGTCTGTGCAGTAAGAGAGAGGAGTGAGCATCAGGACCTTCAGTCTCCTGTCTCAAGGACAGTGGAGTTCAGAGACGTGCTCCTGAACTAGAAGATTACTGAGCACCTGTTAGCAAGCTCTGGAAAGAAGCAAGAAGGGATTAACCTGTATAGCCTTTGGAAGTGTGGAGTGCTTATGCTACAAGCCGGACAGGGCGAAGGGCATAGTGGAAGAATTCAGAAGTGCCATAGGATTGGAGTATCCTGCACATTGTCACCGGTCACTGGGGACCGAAGTGTCACTATAGCTTCAGGCATAGTGGTAGAAAAACCAGAGGCTTACTGGACCTTAGGTAACAGAAAGCAGCCCTTGGAGTGTCGGTACGTAACTGGGGTCAGGGAGAGTGAGAACCTTGAGTCTCTGCAGGACAAGAGTAGGAACTCAGCTCTCTCAAAGGAAGACTCCGACCACAAAACTGACCGGGCAGTACAGCTTTGAAGAAGCTGGAGTTTTTGGAGTGAACTACGCTTTATGCTGGTTGGACTCATCATCGTTTGGAAAGTAAAGGAAAGGCCCCCAACCTGTTCAGCTGTTACCTCAAAGCACATCCTCCACCCGACCAGCCTCCCTGGGACCTGCCTTATCATCTGACCAGTAAAAGGTATGGAAAGACGCTGGATGGTGTGAGACTGAGTTATTTACCTGCACCCGACATCATTAACTTCATAGACTTTGAGGGACCAGTCCCACCTGTAGGGGACCCGACATCTAGCTGCCGCACCATCCCCTCAGAGATCTACAGCAGCGCTGGTCTTAGTGATCAGGAAACTACAGGTGGCGTCACGAACTGTATATATATATCTATCCCCTGTAAATATACCCCCCAACATACGCCTGACCGCCAGGGCCACAGACCGAGCCACCGCTACCTGTGACAACCCCATAGACTTCTACGGGCTCGGCTCTGAGTACCCCATTGCCCTGGTAACCCACAATTGTGGTGCGGGTCACACATCGGCACCAGAGCTGGGATTTCACATGCGAGACTCGGCCGTGTGTCTTGCATGTGTGATCCCGGCCTATAAGTGATTGCAGGAATGTGCTTTTTCTATTACCCTAATGTTCAGTGTTTGTGCTTTCCTAATTACAGTGCAGAGGAGATGGTCATTCACCCTGCTGTCTCACAGACTTGAGAAACTGGGATTAGTGCCACAATTCTACAGATTATTGGGGTGGACTTCTTGACTGGCATATGAAACCCTTAACTTCAAAGTCCACTAAGTTGTAACAAACAACTTTTTTCTTGAAAACCAGTATTTCTTCTACCCCATATGTACTGTATTTATAACAGAAGAATTATTATAAGGAGGCATGCACAGATACATCTTTGTGTATATCAGTTATTTAATCAGATAACGGGGTGCACAGACACTGTCTGGGTCATTTCAGTTTCTGGTGAATATATACATGCCAACGCAATGTTGCATGCATTATTAGGCAATATAAAAAAAAAAATCACACAGACGAGGGCACGCAGCCAGTCCCTGGGACCTCAGAAACCTGGTAAATGGTGTTTTTTTGGGTAGTGATGGGTGCGGGGGTGGTGTGGCCAAACAAGATGGTTGTCTACTGTGGGTGGGAAGTCCTCACCTTGTCTGTGGTGATGCAGCACGAATGTCCCTGCATACGATAGTGTAGTCAGATAGGTCGTGATCAGTGGCGCAGCTTGAAGCTCATGGGCCCTGATAAAAAAGAAAAAATGTTTGACACCAATTATAAGCAAAGAAAACCTCTACTATGTGCCCTAATGTGTCTACATTTATTTCAGGTTACACCTGCGAAGAAATTTGGCAAAGGCCGGGTTGCTAAAGAAACACGATGTAACATCTCCCATGTTGACAAGTTTTAGAGAACATTTACAGAAGACCCATTCAGAGCTTTCTGTTAAGCGAATGGCAAGTTTGATGTGCTGTCAGGTTGCATGTAGTTGATTAATGCGCCTTAAAATGCTTAAATCCTAATGTATGTTGTGTGCTTAATTTCAGGTAGACAATGTTGCTAGATTTCTTTATTTCGTCAGCCCTGAGGAAATCACCCTGGATTTTATAAAAGAATTTGATAAGACCATGGAATATTTTGATGCGCTGGAAAAAGAAAAAACATCTGAAAAAAACATGAAAAAATATATAGGAAATGTGCGCCAATTGGTATATTTTCTGACTGGCGACCAGGATGAGGAAGCCAAAAGCCACGCAGAATCTTTTTTAGAGGGATTAGAAAAAATTGAACAGGGACTCAACAAGAAGAAACCTAAAAGCCTGAAAAGGGGGTAAGCATTGAATTGTCATTGTTTTGTATTTTCTGCAAATTATCCAAGTATTCATACAGAATGTATAAATGTGAAAGTAACTGAAAATGTATGTAAAGCACTATGAAATTAATAGCTCTACATAAAAGGAACATTATTATTATTATTACTTTTTTTGTCTCCATCACACATACAGGTTGGGTCTCATGCCACTCACAAATGCAGAATGCTGCAAAATACTAAAAGCATCTAAAAAAAATGTGACCACCATCTTTGAAAAAGCAAAGTTTTATGAAATGAGTGACAATGACAAGGCTCTCTCGGGATACTATCTCATGGCACTCCTCATTTTAAAACACAGGCGCAGACCATCTGTACCAAAAGAACTAACAGTAAGATACTTTCAGTTATCACGCCATTCACAGATATGTCGTTGTGCTATTCTCTATTTTCTTTGGTTCATATCCTATAGGTAAAAGAATGGCTGCAAAGGAAGGAGGTAAAAGACAATGATGAACAACCATTCGTAGCCGTTTACACAGGACGTGATGTAATTATAATGGGCAATGAGGAGGAACAGGTAAGTGTTAGAAATCCTAGGAGAAACATGAAGAGTATATATTTCAGTGTTTATATAGAACAATCAAATCCATAACCCAATGTTTCACTAACAGCTTTTTAGCACGTATTTTGAGAAAATACGGCCAACACTTGAAAAACCGGAATCAACCACGTTTTTTCTCTCCTGACTGGCCAAAAAGTAAAAAATCCCACAAAAGACCTGGAGCGCTTTCATAACAAGTAAGTGGAAAGGGGGAGAAAAGAAACACAGGGCCTTAATTTTGAGAATAAGACAAATGGGAGGGGGACACTACTATGTTGCCCATAGAAACCAATCTGAGCTCAGTTTTGGCGTCTTAAATTGTTCAGGTAAAGTTAAAGCTCTCCTGTGCGTCGTTGCTCCACAAAACTAATTTGTATTTTCGATTGTATGGACAAATTTTCAATATAGTCTTAGGGGCCCTTTAAAAACAGGCAATTGTTCAAAGAGTGTTTGGCAGATCTGTGAGTGCAGCAAAATTGTGGACAATCAGTGGCAGGTTTGTGGCCATGTATATATGGAACAATACATTAATGATTTCACTGCAAGCAGAGATCTGCTGAATAATCTTTGAACAATTATTTCTGCATGTAAATGGGCCTTTATCCATACTAACAATTTTTCTTCTCAGGTTCAACTTGCCCCTTGTGACATGGCAAGTGGCAATGTCTGCTTATGAGCATTGGGCAGATCATATGCCAAAGGACAATAGATCCATCATGGATAACTATGTGCATTATGTGGACCTTAAGCAACAGATTCTCACCTCAGATTTGGTTGAGGGAATGAAAAAATTGATGAAAATGAAGGAAAAGGAAGGAGAAACATCTGGGTAAGAGCACTAACCAAATACACAAACAGTCCCACCAACTTGTTGCTCGGTGGATACAACCATGCGTGCGGATACACTCCCATTTGCTGCAGGATGTCCGATTTTACGGTGTAAAAAACTTAAACTTTATTTTTGTAAAAAGGCGCTTTTTGGGACTAGTCTTTTTTTTTCAGACTTCCAGGCTGGGGGAAAGCTCAGAAGTTGTACCTGAAACACTTCCAGGGCCCTGTGGAGGATTTTCAGAATGAATCCTTGGGACTTAGTCGTTTATGAGATTTTTCCCATTTTTGTCAAAAGTGTCAAAATGCCACTACCAGATTTGAGAAATGACTGTAATTGAGTTCAATGGTCTTGATTATTCCTTGTAATTTTTTTTCCACCATACTCATTTTGAAAATACACCATATGCTAATGTCAAGAGAGGCATTCAAATAGGTTTCCAATCATAAATGTCATTGAAAAACCCCTTTAATTTAACTCTCATTTTCACAGAACTGTCGCCAAGAGGGTGAGGACCAGCAGTGAAGGTGAGAGCAGAGAGTGCCAAAGTGACGAGGGAGAGAGCAGCAGCGAGGAAAGCGAGGATCCACGCAATTTCTTGTACCAGAGGCTGACGGAAAAGTACCCTGTAGCAATCAGTTATTCACCACCATCAATAAAGCAATGTAAAGAAGCCAATCTGAAACATGCAAAGTTTATGCGAAATAAATGACTCGGTACTCAGAAAAGAATAAGAGCAGAAGATGCTGCTAGTAGTGTTGAGCGATACTGCTCGATATCGAAAAATATCGGATCGGAATGGTATAACCGATATCACTAAATATCGCCAATATCCGATTCCGATAGCGGAAGTCCCATGTAAGTCTATGGGAACAAAATAATGCAACAAAAAAAACCCTTTCTTTCGTTGTAAACACAAAATATACACACATAGAATACATATATATATACATGTCATTGTGACATATATATATAAACATATATGTATAGTTTATACACTTCTACATAGTAAAATAGACTCTGTGCTTGAGAATTGCTAAAATCATCAGAGAATGTATTTGCCAATTTTTTCCGCCATAGTCTGCGTCACGACGAGGCACTGGTGAAGAAGAAGGGCGTGCTCTTCGTGGGTGTACACTCACTCAGTGGCGTGAAAACGATGGCCGCCCACTGTAAATGGTACTGCAATGTAAGATCGTGCCCCACAGCTCTGGAGTTCCGCCTCCTCATCCTCCTCAGTGTGCGGAAACTAACACGAAGGTCCCACCTCCCTACAAAAGAGGGGCCCTCTCCAGATATGACACATGTGACTTGGCAGAGATGGCTAATGGACACGAGCAGAAGTGTGAAGGGATGGAGCAGTCAGAGCTCTCCCCCCACGGAAGCGACCCGATCGCCACGGAATCACCGTTGGGCACCCGGCCTGTAAACCCTCCTACGCTGCAAGAAGCGGAGGATACCCTAAGAGGCCTGGCCCGGCACCGGGAGGAGGTCGCCAGGATGGAAGCGAGCTGGCGTGCCCTAAAAATAAACTTGGAGCGGCGCCAATCCCTCTTACCTGAAGTGTCTGTACCGGAAGGTGAGGCACCCGTTCTAGTAGAGGAGCCCTTGCAATGTGATCCGGTTGACGTTGTCGCAGTGGAGGCACCCGTTCCTGCAAAAACCGCAGCACCGTCAGCACCCCAGATCCCGCTGTCTGCCCCCGTCGCTGAGACAGAAGAAGCGACACCCGTCCTCATGGAGGAGGCCGCGCAGGCACCAGAGGTCTACCTGTCTGTACCGGAGCCCCGACTGTCATCTGATTTAGAGCCGTCTGCTTCCTCCGCAGGGGAGCGCCGCCAGGACTGGGGGGCGCCAGGAGAGCTGCCGCAAACTGGACATCGCAAGCTGCAGTGGAGTGGTGGAGACATGGAGCTGCTGGTGGAGGAGAATTTCAACCGGCGTCAGGAGGAAGAGTGGAGACGTTGGGAGCGGGAAGCAGAGCGACAAAGGGAGCAGCGAGAAACCCAAAAACTTCGCCAACGTCAGGTGGAGAAGGACCGGGCAGATAAGGACCGGATGAGAAAGGATAAAAGTACGGTGAGGGAGCCGCGGCGTAAGGGTGCAGTACGGAGCTTTAAATTGAAAGGTGGTTGGGGCTTCATCCAGGAGCCTGGACTTTATTTAGAAGTTTTTGTGACCCGGCGGGACGTGGAGACTCACCTCCCAGAAGGACACCCGGGGAGGGACCTGTTGCCAGGAGACTTGGTGACTTACACCCGACACTGGGGTTACAATGGGTGGTACGCCCTAAATGTTACCAGGTGCGACCCCTAATCCCCAGAGTGTCAGGAACCTGTGAGACCCTCGGAGCCTTCAGCCTCCCACATCCAGGCCTCTGCAAAAGTGCCCACCCCACGCCGTAAATCTCCACAGCCTCCCTCAGTGGTCTCCTCAGCAGCCCCAGCTATGGACATGATAACTATAGCTGGCCCGTACCCGGCGCCTGTTAGGCCCCCTGGGGTTCGTTCAGTCCGGGACATAGGGTTCCAGACCCGGAGGGAGATGAAAGAGGTGGCCACACAGACCCAGATAGCGGGTCACGACTTGACTGTACAGGCCACACGACGTCATCAGGTCCTGGTGGTCCTTGGTGCCTTGGATGTTTGGCAAGCATCAGAAGAGTACCAGGTGGTACCTGGAACACCCCGGCCAAAGAAGTATAAATAACCCGGACAGGGTCCCTGTATGTAAATAGTTAAATTGTTGATAAATAGTTAAATTGTTGATGTACCCGGACGGGTGAATGTTCATAAAAAAGTTTTTTAATTTAATAAAAAAAAAAAAACACATTTTTCATTACTTTTATTACAGTCTCATCCTGCGACGCCATCGATCTCCTGTAAAAAAATGAAAAAAAAAAAGTATACCACCTGACCGACGCAGTCCATAGTAACGAGTGTCCCACGACGATCCAGCTCTGCTACATCAGAATGACAGGCAGAGCCTGTCATCCGCGCAGCACAGCTGATTACCTGCTTCCCCGGCGGTGACGTCATCGGACTGGTTTACGGCCGGGATTACCCTGCAGTCACTGCAGTTATCGCGAAAAACTGCATGTGACCGCCAGGGAGAAGATAATGGCGGCCTCAAGCAGTCCAGGACGTGACCGCCGGAGATCTTCTGCCAGGTAAGTGCCGCTGACTCCTGACAGACCCGACCGACGGACACTCACAGTGACAGTGACAAATCCGATTCCGGTATTCGATATGACGAAAATATCGGTATTCGGAATCGAAAGGCAGATACAGCCAATATCGGCCGATATCCGATATTTGCAGTATCGTATCGCTCAACACTAGCTGCTAGTAAGTTTAAGGTTTTTCTTCCAGCACTTTTTCTTTTCATTTCCAATCTATGTGCAGTAGATGACACCGTGTTGCAGGCCTATGCTTACAGAAATTACCATATTTTTTGGATTTTAAGACTCACTTTTCTTTCTCCCAAATTGGAGGGAAAACATGGATGAGTCTTAAAATCCGAATTAAAAAAAAAATAAAAAAAATCTTAATTTGGGGTGTTGCGGCACTTTCCGATGGGCATCAACATTATTCATATCCCAGCATGAATTGCCGAAAGGCAACACATGCTGTGTCCAGAATTCAAGAATGTGGCCGCATATAACAGCCTGCACATTCGCCGCCACCGCGACCATTTTCTGGCAGTCTGAACACAAGCGCATGTATTTACCATATATACAGGATAGTAGAAATGTATACCAGGATGGGGAACATATAATAAATTTAAATAGCGTCAACATATTCTGCAGCGCTTTAGAGTTTAACAGTTTGAAACACAACTGTCATAAGTAACAGTGTTAACAGTATTACAATAAATTAAAGCAAAATACAACAGCCCTGCTTGTGAGAGCTTACAATCTGCAATAAGGTGGGGTGGTGGGGAGACAAAAACAGGTGTGTATATACAATGATGGTCCAGCCATCTTGAGGAAGTGGGGGATAGAAAGATAGTGAATGGCAACATATAAAGACTTTGATTAGGGAGCGTGATAGGCCGCTCTGAACATGTGTTTTGAGGGAATGCATATATATATATCAGGATGGGGAACATGTACAAGGATGAAGGACATATATACTGATTATAAGAGACAATGGCATTAGAAGACAGGTCACATATAACATTAAAAATTCATTCTTTTTTTCCCTTCATTAAATTTGGGTACATCTTATAAAGCAAAAAATATACAGTATGTGTGCGGTTTATTCTAATTTTTTTTTGTATTTAGAATTTTTCAGGAAACCCCCCAGCAAAAACCAATTGTCAAAGTATGTGAAAGAACAGGGTTGGGAAACCAATATACCAACCATAGAAGAAGTGGTACATGCTTGGAAACCCCAAACGCAAAGGACACAAAAAGCTTTAGAGCTGAAAGAGCTTGTGAGAACGCAGAGATGGAGTGGACTAGTTATAACAGAGGACATCAGCAAAGGAGGGAATACAGTGAAGACCACCCGTGTTTTTGAAGAGGGAGATGTGGTCTGTGATTATCATGGAGAACTCATTGATACTAAAAAAGGGGAAGACTTGCAGAGATTAGTGACAGAAATGTCATATTTGTACTTCTTTACACATAAAGGACAAAAATTATGCATTAATGCAACCAAAGCGCCTTGCGATTGCCACTCTGACATGCCGTCCACTTTTGGACGCATGATAAATCATTCAGGGAAGGTTCACAATCTCAAGCCAAAGGTGCTGGAATGTGGAGATACCCCAATAATTCTCTTTTATGCAAAGTGCTGAGGCCAGGGACAGAACTGCTTTTTGATTACGGAGTCCGAAGAAGCAATTTTGGAGAAGGGGCGGATTGTACATGGCTTGAGACGTAATATCTTTCATCGGCTCTATTCATGTTTCTAGTCCACTGTTCTTTGTGTGTTTATTCACTTTATATAATAGTTTTATATGTGTGCAAATAAACAGTTAATAGTTATATTGTTGTTATTTTTTCGCTAATAAAGCTGTTATTTTACTGTTTAAGTGTTTGTACTAGCACTTAGATACAGGAAACATATCTTTGTGCTGTGTTAGCCAGTAGATAGAAAAATATGTAGAAATGAGAGTCCTCAGTGGTTGATCCCTTTTGATGGCTAACTGATAAGATGGTAACAAAGACTCCTGAGTAGTCTGGAAAGATTGCAATTTATCAGTCATAGAACACAAATTCTGAACAACATAAATATGTACCCTAACAACCTATGTATTAACCATGGTACTTAGTTAATACAACATGTATTGAAGACGGGAGTCCAGAACTGGCCAAAGACACACCTATAAGTAAACACCGTTAGCCAGTTCTGGTGGCAATGTAAAGCGGGGGAGTCCAGAACTGGCTAACTGCCTACCTAAACGTGCAGGCCGTTAGCCAGTTATGGAGAACCAACTGTTTTACGGAATCGGGGGTGCTTGCTCTGCAATAAATGAAAAACGACCAAGGCTAGCAGAAAAAAAGCACGCCGTTGTTTTTTCCGGTGAAATTCTCCATACGATTGACGTATCACACCGTGGGGAAAGACGTTTTATAACCCCGCACACACAATGTCAAAATGGCCGATGTTTCCGTCTTGACGCTGGATAGCTCCGCAGCCTAAGCTCACAGACGCTAGCCGTTTAGGCGGGTGAAAACCAAGGGAATTCCCCAGATGCCAGTACCCGCTTCGCCTGGCTGCGACTCGCGGTTTCGGAGAGAGGAGGACGCGACCGCGAGCTCCCCTTCAATGCCAACTGTCGTGTTGAGAGCTCCTCCAGCCTCTGACAAGCTGCCCCCAGGCTCCGACAGCCTCTGACAACCTGCCCCCAGGCTTTTTTCCACGCTAAAGCGTTCTCCCTTAACCCAGAAAACGGGAGTTCAGAACTGGCCAACGACCCACCTATAAGTAAACACCGTTAGCCAGTTCTGGTGGCAATGTAAAGCGGGGAGTCCAGAACTGGCTAACTGCCTACCTAAACGTGCAAGCCGTTAGCCAGTTATGGAGAACCAACTGTTTTACGGAACCGGGGTGCTTGCGCTGCAATAAATGAAAAACGACCAAGGCTAGGCAGAAAAAAAGCACACCGTTGTTTTTCCGGTGAAATTCTCCATACGATTGACGTATCACACGCGTGGGGAAAGACGTTTTATACCCCCCCACACACAATGTCAAAATGGCCGACGTTTCCGTCTTGACGCTGGATAGCTCCACAGCCTAAGCTCACAGCCGCTAGCCGTTTTGGGGGTGAAAACCGAGGGAATTCCCCAGATGCCAGTACCCGCTTCGCCTGGCTGCGACTCGCGGTTTCGGAGAGATGAGGCCGCGACCGCGAGCTCCCCTTCAATGCCAACTGTCGTGTTGAGAGCTCCTCCATCCTCAGACAACCTGCCCCCAGGCTCCGACAGCCTCTGACAACCTGCCCCCAGGCATTTTTTCCACGGTAAAGCGTTCCCCCTTAACCCAGAAGACGGGAGTCCAGAACTGGCCAACGACCCACCTATAAGTAAACACCGTTAGCCAGTTCTGGTGGCAATGTAAAGCGGGGGAGTCCAGAACTGGCTAACTGCCTACCTAAATGTGCAGGCCGTTAGCCAGTTATGGAGAACCAACTGTTTTACGGAACCGGGGGTGCTTGCGCTGCAATAAATGAAAAACGACCGAGGCTAGGCAGAAAAAAAGCACACCGTTGTTTTTCCGGTGAAATTCTCCATACGATTGACGTATCACACGCGTGGGAAAGACGTTTTATACCCCCCACACACAATATCAAAATGGCCGACGTTTCCGTCTTGACGCTGGATAGCTCCGCAGCCTAAGCTCACAGCCGCTAGCCGTTTTGGGGGGTGAAAACCTAGGGAATTCCCCAGATGCCAGTACCCGCTTCGCCTGGCTGCGACTCGCGGTTTCGGAGAGATGAGGCCGCGACCGCAAGCTCCCCTTCAATGCCAACTGTCGTGTTGAGAGGTCCTCCAGCCTCTGACAAGCTGCCTCCAGGCTCCGACAGCCTCTGACAACCTGACCCCAGGCTTTTTTTCCACGCTAAAGCGTTCCCCCTTAACCCAGAAGACGGGAGTCCAGAACTGGCCAACGACCCACCTTTAAGTAAACACCGTTAGCCAGTTCTGGTGGCAATGTAAAGCGTGGGAGTCCAGAACTGGCTAACTGCCTACCTAAACGTGCAGGCCGTTAGCCAGTTATGGAGAACCAACTGTTTTACGGAACCGGGGGTGCTTGCTCTGCAATAAATGAAAAACGACCAAGGCTAGGCAGAAAAAAAGCACGCCATTGTTTTTTCCGGTGAAATTCTCCATACGATTGACGTATCACACGCGTGGGGAAAGACGTTTTATACCCCCCCACACACATGTCAAAATGGCCGACGTTTCCGTCTTGACGCTGGATAGCTCCGCAGCCTAAGCTCACAGCCACTAGCCGTTTTGGGGGGTGAAAACCTAGGGAATTCCCCAGATGCCAGTACCCGCTTCGCCTGGCTGCGACTCGCGGTTTCGGAGAGAGGACGCCGCGACCGCGAGCTCCCTTCAATGCCAACTGTCGTGTTGAGAGCTCCTCCAGACTCTGACAAGCTGCCCCCCGGCTCCGACAGCCTCTGACAACCTGCCCCAGGCTTTTTTTCCACGCTAGAGCGTTCCCCCTTAACTCAGAAGACGGGAGTCCAGAACTGGCCAAAGACACACCTATGGCCGGCGGCACACACAACGACAAAAAATCGGTCCGTTTTAGACGGTCGACAATCGGAACAAAATCAAAACATCACACATCCTTCTGGCATCCGATTTTCCTTCAAAGATGCGATTTAATCGCATGTGTGTGTACCTTGTAACATCCGATTTTCATCCCACCACCGTTTTTTTTGTCGCAACAAACCAAAAAGGTCAAATAATGGTTTTCAGGCCTGATACTAATTTAAATCATCAGTCACAGCTATATTTAAGTGCTCTGCTACAGGTGTGAGGCTCCCACCTTTGCACTGTTGTCATTTTGGTCCTTGTGCTTAGTGCTTTCTAGCTGCTTAATCCAAACATGAGCGACACACTCAGATTTTCTATAACTGAGCGTGTGCTGTTCCATTGGGTTATATCCCGACGTTTTGGGGAGCCATATCCTGTAATATCAGATCACAGAAGACACAGAAGGATGTGGGTACATCCACTTTTGACAAGAAGGCAAACTAAAGGACATTTTCACCGGCTATATTTGTCACTGCGTAGTCACGGAGATAAGTTTTTCCTATATTGTCGAATAACAATAGCTACCTTTGATACGTTGCTTGACATTGTGCGCCCTGGGATCACATTTCAGGACACCAGGATGAGAAAATCTATTTCTGCAGAGGAACGCCTTCTTCTAACAATAAGGTATGTGTATTAACGATATGTTGATGACGTTTTTAGCCCCATACTCACTTTGCAAGTGTAGGAGCAGACTTCTTGTAATCTTCTAATGTGTGTATTTTATTTCTCAATCTTACATATCTAAATTATGGCCTATGGTGTATTTTACAGAAGCCATGGCTTGTAATCTAATTTCCACCATGTGTGCTGTAACAAACTCAAGCATTCTAATTTTTTATTTTTTATTTTTTTTTAAATTTGTCAACTGATTTGTCGATGTTCTATGTTTGTTACAGGTTCCTTTCTACTGGCATGTCCTACGCTGCTCTGCACTTAGAGTTCCTAATAGGCAGATCAACAATTTCAGGCATTGTTCGGTCAACTTGTGTGGAAATTTGGAACAGAATACATGAAGAAGTCATGCCTGAACCCAAAATGAGTGACTGGTTGAGGATAGCACAGGGTTTTGAGCAAAAATGCCAATTTCCACACTGTATAGGAGCCCTGGACGGCAAGCATATACGTGTTCGCAAACCTCCTAACTCAGGCTCCCAATTCTTCAATTATAAACAATATTTTTCTGTTGTTTTGTTGGACTTGGTCGACACAAACTACATGTTTATAATTGTAGACATTGGTGCCTATGGAAGGACTGGAGACTCAAGAGTCTTCAATACTTCCATAATGGGTAGGCGGATACGCAATAACCAACTGGACCTACCTCCAGCAAGTCAACTTACTGACTCCATTCCAGAACATGTGCCTTATGTTATAGTTGCAGATGAGGCCTTTCAATTAACCCGTAATGTAATGAGGCCATATCCCCGTCGCTATCTCAACCATCGGCGCAGAATATTTAATTGTCGGCTGTCACGTGCTCGTCGTCTGGTTGAGTGCACATTTGGAATTCTTTGTGCTAAATGGCGGGTACTTCAATCTGCAATTCAACTAAGTGAAGCCAATCTTAATGTGGTCCTCAAAACATGTGTGGTCCTACATAATTTTTGTAGAATACATGAATGCTCCTCACAACATGTGGGTGAATTAGCCTCTGTGAATGTGTCTTTGCCTATGTCACCACCCATCCATCCCCGTCGTCCACCTTCAGGCATAAAAGTACGTGATGTGTTGACTCAATATTTTGTTTCCCCTGAGGGTGCTACTGCCTGGCAAGAGGAGGCATTAGTAGACATGTAGTGCAGCTATGTTTCTCTGTCCTAAACCTATTTGTTATCAATTTATATGTTGTGATGTTTTTTTGGTCATGCTGTGTGTAAGTTAAGCAGGGCATCACCTTTTGAAATAAACACATACAATCAATGGCACTTAAATTATTTTTTATCTCTGGTGTTTGGATTAGTGGCTTTATACTTTATGTTAATGGACTAATATGTCCTTAGTTTTTTCTAATTTCTTTGAACATAAAATAACATCAACAAAAACAATAAACATTTTCTAACATGATATAAAAAAATTAACAAAAATATAACAAAAACATAACACCTATAAGTGCTGGTAGGTGTGTGGTGGTGAAGGTGGAAGTCCAGCTTGGGAGGGCTGGCTAGACTGCTCTCCAGCCACTGTGTCAGCATGAGTGGTGGCTGACTGAGCAGTTTGCTGCATGGTTCTTGCTTGCTCTGGAGGTGGGTTTGGGTAAGGGAAGTTTGGGAACTGTTGTGGGTAGTCATAATATGAGTGGGCACTTACATTATAGCCCCCAAAATGCCCATGTCGACCATACCCATGTTGTGGCCAGCTTTGAACATTGGGTATGGTCGAGTGGGCATATTGTGACTGCCCACTATGTGCCATGGGTTGGAGCTGGTTAGCTCCGTATAAATAATCAGCAGTAGGATGAAGAGGAGGAGTTGGGTTCTGTTGGATACAAGGAGGAGGTGGAGGAGGAGGATGATGATGAGGAGGTGGATCAGTGGCTGCTGCAGATTGTGCTGTATGTTGAGGCACCACTCTACATACATTTTCTGGACCAGCCACCCATGTATGTAGATAATTGACAAGGTTTGTTGGATCATTAGGTGGTCTTCCAGCATGCAACACAATATGCAGAGCATTTCTGATAAGCAGTCTGTTCTGGCTTGGAATTGCCCGGAGGTAAGGGGCCAGACTGCGGCAATAGGCCTCCTCACCATCATCATTAGCTACACTGGACAAATAGTCCAGAACTCCTCTGTCCACCTGCCTCCTTGTGACAGAACCAACTCCTTCTCTTCTACGCCTGGGTCGGCGTGCAACATCAGCTGTTGGCGAACCCACATCCAGGGGCCTACCAGGGCTGCTGCTCAGGGGAGGGTCTTGAGACTGTGAAGCCAATCTGTCAGACTCCACTGCTGGTGGTGGTGGTGGTGGTGGTGATGCTGCTGAAATTCCTGCTGAAGATGGACCAGCCTCCTCAACATCCCCCACAGGATCAATAAGTGGTTCAGAGTCCGAAGCTGGCTCTCTCTCAGTGAGGTTTGATTCGGTGCTATAGAATAATAAAATTGTATTATTATTGATTCATTGAAAATCATATAAATTTTGTACAGACATTAACTTACGGTCTCAAATCCAGAGCTGGAGCTAGAAAATTCAGGCGATCATAATATAAATATTTACGCTTTCTTGTTGCTGCTGCCCCACTACGCCCCCTCAGCTGTCTCTCTCTCCTGTAGCTGTCTCTACAGCTGCGCCAACGTCTTGTAACATCTGAGACTGAAAAATTAAGTGATAAAATATAATTTAAACATTTTGTGCGTTTGTTTTTTTTTTTATAAATTACAAAACCAGCAACATAGTATTTGAGAAAATAGGTCAAGGGGTGTAAAAAACCAATACAAAGTATATGTCATTAAAATAAAAATTTAATATTAGAAGTCTTCATACGTAGAAAGCTGTATGACATATGTGTCACAATAATGGTTTTTTTTTTCACACACACCAATACCATTCACAAAAGGGACACATATAAAGTAATTCACCTACGCATTTATTGTGTCAGACCAAATTTTAAATATTTAAATTTTCCACCATTTGCAGTAGTACATAAATATCACAAATACACAGACATCACCTGAACATTCATCATACCAGGAGCTTCAGTTGGTCCCTGCCCTGTGTCATTCCCCTATATATGGGAAGGAACTTTTTTACGTTATAACATATCCCACAGGGGCCTCCTATGTTCCTATTTAGTTATTTTAATTAAGGTTTGAGAAACACCCATTGCAGGGTCGAAACGTTACCTCAAATATATTTTAGTCAATACATTTCGGGGTGACATGTAAGGGTACAGGAACATTCTAACACATACAGAATAGTCAAACATTATTTTAAGCAGTTTCAAGTCGTTACTTACTAATGCGTTCTTGGTCCTCCCTAGACCTGTCGCCAAAATCAGGGAACATCTGGGAACAGATTCTTCTCCAAGAGGCATCCTTTATTGCCCGGTTAGAATAATTTTGATCGCGCTGGTCCCAAAGTTCTGGCCTCTCCTGGACCAGAACAATCAACATTTCCACATTTATGTGAGTGGCCATGGTTGTGGTCTCCGTGGAGGCGGTTTCGTGTTTTGTTTTGATTTTTCAAAGCCTAATTAGCATGTCAGCCCTTCCTGTCATTTATTCTGATGCAATTTCCTGACACCTGGGATAGTGGTCCGATTTTTCATCGCAAGTCACACAGTGTGGTCCGTTTGTAATCCGATTTTTCATCGCTCCCATAGACTTGCATTGGCGATTGTCGACCGACAATCGGTGACAATCGCAGCATGCTGCGATTGTACACGGACGTTTAAAACGGACCACAAAAAATCGGATACTGGGAGCTGCTCCATAGATTAACATAGGGCAGACTGCAATACGATTTTTCATCGCATTGCAGTCGTCCGATTCTGTCGCCAGTGTGACACCGGCCTATAAGTAAACACCGTTAGCCAGTTCTGGTGGCAATGTAAAGCGGGGGAGTCCAGAACTGGCTAACTGCCTACCTAAACGTGCAGGCCGTTAGCCAGTTATGGAGAACCAACTGTTTTACGGAACCGGAGGTGCTTGCGCTGCAATAAATGAAAAACGACCGAGGCTAGGCAGAAGAAAAGCACGCCGTTGTTTTTCTGGTGAAATTCTCCATACGATTGACGTATCACATGCGTGGGGAAAGACGTTTTATACCCCCCCACACACAATGTCAAAATGGCCGACGTTTCCGTCTTGACGCTGGATAGCTCCGCAGCCTAAGCTCACAGCCGCTAGCCGTTTTGGCGGGTGAAAACCAAGGGAATTCCCCAGATGCCAGTACCCGCTTCGCCTGGCTGCGACTCGCGGTTTAGGAGAGAGGACGCCGCGACCGCGAGCACCCCTTTAATGCCAACTGTCGTGTTGAGAGCTCCTACAGACTCTGACAAGCTGCCCCCCGGCTCCGACAGCCTCTGACAACCTGCCCCCAGGCTTTTTTTCCACGCTAGAGTGTTCCCCCTTAAGGCCGGCGTCACACACAACCACAAAAAATCGGTCCGTTTTAGACGGTCGACAATCGGAACAAAATCAAAACATCACACATCCTTCTGGCATCCGATTTTCCTTCAAAGATGCGATTTAGTCGCATGTGTGTGTACCTTGTAACATCCGATTTTCATCCGACTTGCGAGATTTTCTCGCAGGCTTGCAAAACTGACATATAATGGATCCAAAAGAATAGTTTTTCAATCACAAAAAAAAGAATAGATATATACACATAGAACACATATATATATATATACATGTCATTGTGACATGTATATATACATATATTTATAGTTCCTAGACTTCTACATACTGTTATAGCCGCTAATTCAATTGCCGGCTTCTGTGAAATCACAGAAGCCGACATGGAATGATACATTGTTTCTACACAGTTAACCATGTCATTTCCTGTATTTTGATATTTGTTTAGAACTTACAATTACATGAGTGTATTTGTGCAAAAAATTTCAGACATGTAGGGGTTAATTAAAGATGTAATTTCGTTGAAAAAAAATGCGTGGGCTCCCGCTGTATTTTCTCCACCAGACAGACAAAGCAAGCGAGTGGGGGCAGATAATAACAGCCTAGGGAGGGTACATTTTTTGGTGCCCCCCCTGGCTACTAACATCTGCCCCCAGACACCCCAGAAAGGGCAAATCTATAATTAGATTCGCCCTTTCTGGCACTTTGCCCGTCTATTCCCATTGCCCTGTAGCGGTGGCGAATGGGTTAATAATCT
This sequence comes from Oophaga sylvatica, assembly GCA_033576555.1. Lineage (NCBI taxonomy): Eukaryota > Metazoa > Chordata > Amphibia > Anura > Dendrobatidae > Oophaga > Oophaga sylvatica. The sequence continues at coordinate 121,044 of JARQOD010000485.1, forward strand.
CACCTTAATGTCACCTCAGTAACGCACCCCTGCCGCCGCGGTTCCCGTCGGGTACCTTTGTCTCTGCGGACGGTCTCCTTATCAGCGATGAACTCCTCATGCTGCCGTTGTCGGGACCGCTGGATCTTTCTCTCTTCCTCCTGCTGTCGCCTCACTCTCTCGCAGTGCTGCCAGGCATTTCCGGTCTGGTGGTCGTAAGTCGTGTCGTCCAGACGCTCCATCTCACCCCAGTCGATTTCTGGCAGTGACGGCTGGGACCCCTCCGGTGATCTCGCTGGGGATCCATACTCTGCTGTAGCCTCCTGGCCTGGCTGGCATTCCGGACCGGGCAGGACCTCCTCAGCCTCCTTCGCCTCCACCTCCGCATCGGTGGGATCAGGTACAGCACTTTTGGTAGCATCCTCCGGTCGTCCCTCAACCTTCTTCAGCAGTGATTTCGGGAAATCAGGAGACGGCGTTATGCTTGTAGGAGAGAACACCGCGTCCCACAGCAGCCGCTGTGTCTGGGCCCGCCAGCGTCTCTCCGTCTCCTTTAAATCTGTATGGCTCTGGAGCTTCCTTCTCAACTCCGTGTTCTCCTTCTGTAGCTCTAGTATGGCGGGGTCGGTGTCCCGATCCGGGGACAGCTCTGGCTCAGGCCGTCCATCTTCAAGAGAGCAGGGCCGGTATGCCTCCGGTCCTCTGCACAGATTCTCCTGTCCTTCCGCCATCTCGTCCCAGGCCAGACTATATTTTCCATCAGGAACAGTCCGGTCTCTTCCGTGGAGGCGGGATTTGCGTCTCCTCCTTTTTGCATAGAGGATGAAGAGGAGGCGATTTCTTTAGCAGTGGGGCAGGACCGCACATTATAGAAGCATTTTGAGAGGGCGGCCATAACTTTCGCGCCTCAGGGGGGGTACACGCCCACGAATGCACGCCCACCTTCTTCACCAGCGCTTCAGGGCGCCAACTTGGCGGTAAAATGGCGGTATTTGGCGCCAAATGCAGCAAACAGTCTTTTTCGCATAGAACAGTTCAATAGGCACACAGGACTCACAATTGCAAGTTTTGCATCCTGTTCGTGACGCCAAAGATGAGTCGCACTAAGTACCAGGGCAATGGGGTACTCGGCACCGAGCCCATGAAAGTCTATGGGGTTTGTCACTGGCAGCGGGACTCGGTCCGTGGCCCTGGGCGCTCATACAATGGGGGATATTTACAGGGGATTATTAGGATTGGTAGTTCGTGACGCCACCTGTGGTCTCTGGTCAATTGGACCAGCGCTGCTGTAAGGGCTTCACAGGGGATGTTATGGGGGCAGCTGGGTGGTAAGTCTCCCACAGGTGAGACTGGTCCCTGGAAGTCTATGGTGGTGATGCAGGGTGTAGATAATAATTCAGTCACACCCGAAATAGCTTCTTTTCATACCTTTTACTGGTAGATGGTTCAGGCAGATCCCGGGGAGCTGGTCGGGGTGGAGAATGCACATTCGGGTAACCACTGTGCAGGTTAGAGGCCTCCTTAACTTCAACATGTACGTGAGTCCAACTTGCCTGAAGCGAAGTTAACTCTGAACTCTCCAGCTTTCTCTGTAGCTGTAATGCCCGGCCAACATTGTGGTGGAGCCTTCTAAGTGGTGAGAACTAAGTCCTTACTTTTGCAGGGCCCTGCTCAAAGTCCCTGTTCTCCCTGACTCCGGTTACGTATTGACACTTTGGGCTGCACTCTGCGACCTGTAGTCCAGATGCCTCCGGTTTTCTTGTTACTATGCTTGAAACAGTAGCAACGCTTCGGACCCCGGTGTCCGGCAATTTAGTGCAGGTAATCCAATACCTGTAGCACTTCTCTCTGTCTTCTCCACTGCGCCCTTCGCCCTGCTTCCCGCTCTTAACATAAGCACCTGTAGCTTCGATGTGAAAAGTCAGCTTTCTCCTAGAGCTCACTGTATAGCTCTCAGTATCCTCCAAGTCCAGACTGGACTGAGACTGAACTGCACTGTCCTCTGACAGGAAACAGACTCCTTTCTCTCCTCTTCCTCCAAACTCATCACTCCTCCAGACTAATCTGCTCTCTGCTACGTGTCACTCCCCCTTATATCTCAGATGGGTGTGTCTGAAAGGGTGAGTGGCAGTGAATGCATATCAAGCGTTGCTGTTACCTTCCTGTGCACTCTCCTGGACTTTATGTGTGCCTGCATAGCTGGGCTACACATCACCAGATCATGGGGTGTGAATGACGCGTCCAGTATTATCCCCATATAACTATGGGACATCTCTGTTCTAAATGTAGATGATCCTATCGTGTTAGATAATAGCACTTATACTAAACGGAATCTGGCACCAGGTTATTGCTACCCATCTGAGAGCAGCATGATGTAGGGGCAGGGACCCTGATTCCAGCGATGTCACCTACTTTACTGGGTGTATCAGTTCTGATAAAATCACACTTTTCTCTGCTGCAGTTCTAGCAGAGCTCTGAATGCTGAGCCATGTGTAACCCCGCCCACACCACTGATTGGCCGCTTTCTGTGTACAGTACACTGTGAATAGGCAGAAATCTGCTAATCTGTGGTGGGGGCAGGGTTACACAGAGCAATAGGACTATATGGCACAAGATGAGTCCTATAGTGATAATCTCTTGCTGGTTAAACACTGATTTTAATAAAACGACACACAGCCTAGTAACTGACACGTCGCTGGAATCAGGATTTCAGCGTCTACATCATGCTGTTCTTAGATTACATGTAAAAAACCTGCTGACAGATTTGCTTTAAATTTTCATCTGTGATCTCCCATATTATTCAGCACTGTGCAATGATTCCAGTGTATGGAGGATCCCACTTAACTCCCAATGACCCATGACATGCTACGTCCTTGCCCCCCCCCATATTTTCTGGCACATGACAGCTCATCTGATCAGCTGTCATGTGCCCCTAACAGCCGCGGGTGGAATCGCGATCCACCCGCGGCTGTTAACCTGTTAAATGTCGCTGTCAAACTCAGCAGCATTTAAAATGGCTGTGCTGGAAGCATGTGTTAGCTCCGCCCATTGGCGCCCGTGTCACATGACTGCCGATGGGTCAGCACACATAGCAGATGAGCATGCTACACATAGCCCTGCTGAAGCCCTGCTATGTGTAACACAAGCAATCAGAAGATCGCAGCTTCTAGGCTACTATGGAGACAATTGAAGCAAGTAAAATGTGAAAAAAAAAGCTTTAAAAATGTTTTAAAAATATAAAAGTTCAACTTACCCCATTCAAAACAAAACAATTTTAAAAAATATGGAAACACCTGATCTATCAAAATGTAAGAAGAATTAATCCGATCGGTAAATGGTGTAACGAGAAAAAAATCAAAACGCCAGAATTACAGTTTTTTGGTCGCTGCAACATTGCAATAAAATGCAATAACGAGTGATCAAAACATCAATCAAAAAATGGTATCAACAAAACGTCAGCTCGGCATGCAAAACCTAAGCCCTCACCCAGCCCCAATGGAAACACTATGGGTCTCGGTAAATGGCGCCATTTTTTGGTTTTTATTTTGACAAAGTTTGGATTTGTTTTCACCACTTAAAAAGAACCCAGACATGTTTGGTGTCTGTGAAGTCATAATGACCTGGAGAATCATAATGGCAGTTCAGCTTTAGCATTTAGTGAACGTGGTAAAAAAAAATAAATTGTGGAATTGCATGTTTTTGCTATTTCACCGCCCTTAGAATTTTTATCCAGTTTTTCAGTACAGGATATGGTAAAAGCAATGGTGTAAATCAAAAGTAAAACTCGTCCCACAAAAAAACAAGCTCTCACTTGGCCATATTGACCGAAAAATAACAAAGTAATGGCTCTGGGAAAAAGGGAGCAAAAAAATGGAAACACAGAAATGGAAATACCCCGTTGCTTAAGGGGTTAAATTACGCCCGTGTCTGCGGAGCGTTCTGCTTGTATCGTCACCTACAGGGCCGGCTCCAGGTTTTTATGGGCCCCGGGCGAAAGAGCCTCAGTGGGCCCCTTTAACACAGACCACGATTCATGATGCACAGATACGGCAGAGAAATATAGGTATAGTACAATGCCAAACACTTCACTTCTTCCATTACATGAGTGATATCTATTGTAAATTGTACAATAGCTCAAAAACCGCCAAATCCTCACAGCGCACAGTACAGACTGGACAGTACAGTCCTCCATACAATATTATGGGCATCACAGTCTCCCCCTCATCACCCATATAATACCCCATGCAGGATGTCACCCCCCATATAATGCTCCATACAGAATACTGGACCCAAAATAATGCTCCATACAGAATACTGGACCCAATATAATGCTCCATACAAAATATGGAGCTCTCCTCTGCGCTGTACTGCGTTCTGCACTGTTACGGCTCAGGAAAGGGCGCTGTGGAAAGACTCCCCATTATCATCATGATTTCCTCCCCATCATCATCATTGCCTCCTTATCATCATCATTGCCTCCCCATTATCATCAATGCCTGCCCATCATCATCATCTCCTCCCCATCATCAATGCCTGCCCATTATCATCATGGCCTCCCCATCATCATCATCTCCTCCCCATCATCAATGCCTGCCCATTATCATCATGGCCTCCCCATCATCATCATGGCCTCCCCATTATCATCAATGCCTGCCCATCATCATCATCGCCTCCCCATCATAATTATCGCTCCCCATCATCATCAATGCCTCCCCATTATCATCAATGCCTCCCCATTATCAGCAATGCCTGGCATTGTGTCGACCCGCCACCACAATTGTGGGTTACCAGGGCAATGGGGTACTCAGAGCCGAGCCCATGGAAGTCTATGGGGTTTGTCACAGGTAGCGGTGGCTCGGTCTTTGGCCCTGGGGTCTGGCGTATGTTGGGGGAATATTTACAGGGGATAGATATATTTACAGTTCGTGACGCCACCTGTAGTCTCTGGTAATTTGTACCAGCGCTGCTGTAGATCTCTGAGGGATGGTGAGGCAGCTAGATGTCGGGTCCCCTACAGGTGGGACTCTTCCCTCAGGTCGATGGTTATGGTGGGGTTGTGCAGGCATGCAATTAAATAACTCAGTCTCACACCGTCAGCGTCTTTCCATACCTTTTTACTTGTAAGATGGTAAGGCAGGTCCCAGGGAGGCTGATGGGGTTGATGGAGGATGAGTTTTGAGGCAATGGTTGAGCAAGGCAGGGGCCTCCTTTACTTTCAAAATGATAATGAGTCCAACCAGCATAAAGCGTAGTTCCCTCTATAAACTCCAGCTTCTCCAAGCTGTACTGCCCGGTCAGTTTTGTGGTGGAGCCTTCCGGTGATGAAACTAGGTTCTTATATGCTTGGCCTAGCTCAAAGTTCCTATTCCACCTGACCCCTATTACGTACTGACACTTCAAGGGCTGCTTGCTGTTACCTAAGGTCCAGTAAGCCTCTGGATCTTCTACCACTATGCGTGCAGCTATAGTGATGCTTCGGTCTCCAGTGACCGGTGACAATGTGCAGGATACTTCAATCCTAAAGCACTTCTCAATTCCTTCCACTGTGCCTTTCGACTTGCTCACACTCTCAATAGCTGTCTCAGTCCGTCTATCAGTGGGGCACAGCTCTGACCAGGCTGAGGTAATCTGGCTCACCTTTACTGGCCCCACTTCTCTGAACTGCACAACAGTGGGATCACTCAGTTCTGAGCCACCCGAGCTAGACTCTGCTCCTTCCTCCTCACAGGTCCAGGCTAGACTCACTGACTGACTCAGAACACTCCCTGTGGGTGTGTCTAAGTGTATGTGATGTCATGAAGAGCCCTTAACCATTACCTCTCCACTCATCCTCCTGGTATTGTGTACCTTAAATACCAGGGCTACACATTCCCCCATGGTAAACGACAGCACTCCCGGGCTGTGAAATACAAAGAGACAATTTTTGTTTAAGCATTAAACATTAACATTAACTCGTCCCATCCGGGAGGTAAGGATTTCTTGAACGTTGCAAACAAAACATTAAATATAGAAAAATACAAAATATTAAATAGACATGTTCATATAATAAACGGCAAGATTCTTGTGAAGGACCCGCACCAAACCTTCAACGTGGGTCCTGGGTGGGCTGCAGGACATATGAATGCAGACCTCACTCAGTGCCACACCACACGGGTTTTATGTTCAGAGGTAAGTCAAGGCTTCGTGTGAAACCATTATAAGGCACCTTAGTGCAACTATTTACAAGATAAGTTTTGGGCTGGCAAGTCCTCAGCCTCTCAGTCCATTATAAGACACATATATATATATACTTTTTACAATATTCACATTAATTTGTTATAATTACTGCTGGTATCGAATGGGTATCTTCCCTTTTGTGATTCGCTCTGATCTACGTGGAGTAGCTTCAGGTATATTAAGTTGTGATCTGTCTGCACTGCGTAACGGCAAACTATAGAACTGCCTCAATCTTTCTATGGATCTGGCAAGCGTACTGATGGCTGGGCGGTGTGAGTCAGCTTCACCAGGGGATCCCATAGTATGGGGCGCTGCTTCTGATGATCCTTCTTGAGATTCCGTAGGTTGAGGTGTTGCTGGAATGGGTACCTCTAGAACTGGCTCAACTGGCACCACGGGCACAACTGGAGGTAAAACTTCCTCTTGTGGCTGATAAAACTGCAACACCGGAATTATTACAGCATCTCCCAGTCGGGGCCAATCCGCAGGGAAGTCTCCCAGATCCGTGTGTATGACCTCTTCCTTTCCTTCCTCTTGATTGATGACAGGGTTCTTTTCACAAAGCTTTAAAGGTTCTGGACACAATTTCAAATGGTCTCTGGACACAGTGGTTATTGTTCTTCCTCCGTCCTTACTGATGATACAAACTTTTCTGTTGTCATATTTAGAATCTTGTACAACGTAGGGTTCTTGTTCCCACTGGTTATCCAATTTGTGCATTTTCCTTTTCCTTTTTAATACCACTTCTCCAGGCATCAAAGGCTTGGCAGGAGCATTTCTGTTGTAAATATCTTCCTGTTTCTCCCGTGCCTTGTTGAGACTTTCTTCTACACAGGTTTGCACTCGTCTGTACTGCTCTTGCCGATTGATGTCCCAGTTTTCAATGGTGTCGTCTGCCTCCGGTTCTACTACTCCAAGTTCTAAATCCATTGGTAGTCTTCCGGGCCTTGCTCTCATAAGATAGGCTGGAGTGCAGTTAGTGGAACTTACAGGTATATGGTTATACAAATCAACCAAATCAGGTAGTAAGTCCGGCCATCGATTTCTGTCTTCCAACGGTATGGATCTCAACAAGTCAAGGACAATATGGTTCATTTTTTCGCAAAGACCGTTGGTTTGAGGGTGGTATGGCGTTGTTCTAATTTTCTTGCTCCCGTACATGTGACAGAATTCCTTGAATAAATCAGCTTCGAAAGCAGGTCCTTGATCGGTTAATACTTGCTCCGGATACCCATGCGGTCTGCAGAAGCTTGCTTGAAAGGTTTTCGCGGCCGTCACTGCGGTCTGATCCTTAACTGGAACAACCACCAGAAATCTGGAGTAATGGTCCACCATGGTCAGGGCGTATGAGTATCCAGATCTACTTGGCGACAGTTTGACGTGGTCCAGGGCCACATCTCCAGGGGACGAGTCGTCCGGATAGGTTGCAGGGGTGCCTTCTGACTACCGTAGTCCTTTCTTCTGAGACCACAGGGTCCACAGTTCCGACACCACCTCTCAATGGAGCTGCGCATCCCTACCCAGTAGAACCGGCATCTCAACAGGGTCTCCAGCTTTCTCCAGCCAAAGTGTCCTGCTTGATCGTGGTATGCTTCCAACACCATTGGGACGTCTGCCTTGGGGACCACGATTTGCCAGACCATCTCATGGGTTCTGGGGTTGACGTATCTCCTGCACAACTTCTCACGGTATAGGAACAACCTGCTTTTCTCGTTCCACAAGAGCTTGGCTGACATAGGTGCATCCTTTTCCAAAGAGGAGCCTTCCTGTCTTAAAACTCCTTGATGCGGCTGACCACTGGATCACTGTCCTGAGTCTCTTTCCAGCTGTGATGGGGTAAAGGATTTAATGTTGCACCATACTGCTTTCTGTTGACTCGATGCTCGTGGACTACCCCATTTCGATGGAACGCAGGTAGCTCAATTTCTTCCAGGTGTCCGATTCTTCTTCCGTATCAGAGTCATGCGGCATTCGAGACAATGCGTCAGCATTAGCATTCTTTCGACCTGCCCGGTACTTGATAGTAAACTGGTAATTGGACAACCGAGCCATCCATCGCTGCTCCATGGCACCCAGCTTGGCGGTTTCCAGGTGCGTTAAGGGGTTGTTATCTGTAAACGCAGTGAACCGATTGGAGGCCAGATAATGCTTAAATCTTTCAGTAATGGCCCAGACCAGCGCCAGAAACTCCAGCTTGAAGCTGCTATAATTTTCCGGATTCCTTTCAGTTGCCTGAGTTTTCTGCTGGCATATGCGATGACTTTTTCTTGGCCATTCTGCTTCTGACTGAGAACTGCTCCCAACCCTTCATTACTGGCGTCGGTGTACAACAGGAACGGTTGGCTGTAGTCAGGATAGGTTAAGATCTCATCACCTGTAAGGATCTCTTTCATCTTTTGGAATGCTTCAGCCTGTTCCTTACCCCAATTAAAGGGAGGGTTTCTGCTCTTTAGGGATTGTCCTACTAGGAGGTCCTGTAAAGGAGCTGCCTTCTTCGTGTAATCTTTCACGAATCTCCTGTAGTAACCCGTTAGTCCCAGGAACTGTCGCACTTCCTTAAGGTTCTTCGGCTCCGGCCACTTCTGGATGGCAGTGACTTTCTCTGGGTCCGGCGCTACTCCTTCCGAACTGACGATGTGCCCCAAGTATTGTACCTTCTGTTTGAGTAGATGGCATTTTGAGGGTTTTAATTTCATCCCGTACCTGGACAGGGACTCGAATACTTCTGCCAGGTGCTTCAGATGATCCTCATAAGTCTTGGAATACACGATGACGTCGTCTAGGTATAGCAGCACGGTTTCAAAATTGAGATGTCCCAGGCAGTTCTCCATCACTCTCTGAAATGTTCCTGGGGCACTACTGAGCCCAAACGGCATTCTGTCGAACTCACAGAGCCCCATTGGGGTGGTGAAAGCCGTTTTCTCACGATCCTCCTCAGCCACAGCCACTTGCCAGTAACCACTAGTCAGATCAAGGGTAGAAAAGTAGTTAGCCGTTTTCAGAGCAGCTAATGATTCCTCTATGCGTGGTAACGGGTATGCATCCTTGTGTGTTATGCGGTTCACCTGCCTGTAATCCACACACATTCTCATACTACCATCTTTCTTTTTAACCAGAACTAGAGGGGCTGCCCAGGGGCTACAACTATCCCTTATCACCTCGGCTTTCTTCATATCATGCAACATTTCTTTAGCCTTCTGATAATGGGCTGGGGGTATAGGCCTATACCGCTCCTTGATGGGAGGATGACTGCCTGTAGGGATATGATGTTGGACTCCCTTAATTACCCCAAAATCAAGTGGGTGCTTGCTAAACACTTGGGCATACTCTTGCACCACCCGTAATACCCCTTGCTTCTGGTGAGCGGGAGTGGTGTCCGTCCCAACATGGAGTTGCTGACACCATTCCGCCACCTGAGTTGCTGGGTCATTGTCCTCCGCTATTTGACAGGAGTCTAAGGACTCAGCCGGGAGAATAGAATTATTGTCGACAGCATGTAGTTTAGCAATGGTTGCATAACGGGGTAAGTTTACCTCATCATCTCCCCAATTGAGAAGCCGTACCGGTACTCTTCCATTCACCACTTCTACTACTCCCCTAGCAGTCATAAGTGTAGGTCTATGTTCTGAATGGTGGGGTTCTACTACAGCTTGGTAATTCTGTCCTCTCAGACCTATGGCTGCCCTGCACCAGATAATCATTTCACTCATTGGGGTATCACAATAGGATCCGAGTCAGTGACCCGTACATTACCAATTTCGCCGTCTGTAAGCTTCGCTTGCTGCTGACACACCAGGGCCCGGATCTCTCTTTGGATTACTCCTTTCTGCCTTGGTCGGGCAATCTCAGCGAGCTGTTGGAGCAAGAACACAACTTCTCCCAAACAATTACCGATAATGTTAGTGCCCAAAATTATATTTAAACCGTTCTCCTCATTTGCAGTCTTTACTACCAGAAGCCCCTGGTCTTTCAACTCCTCTCTGCCCACCTTTACATCTACACATTTTGTCCCGAGTACTTCTACAGGAAGACCATTAGAAGCATATACGGTAAAGTCAGGGCTCGGGGGTTTAAGACTGTCCATTGACCAGTACTTAGTATATAGGGCATCAGGTATTAGGGTCACCTGGGACCCAGTGTCTAACAATGCCGGAACTGCAATACCATCTAGGATGATAGACAGGTAGGGTCGCCCACCCACATACCTGCGGTTCCAGTCTAGGGGGGCCTGATGGGTATTCTCCTGGGTGTTGGCCCTTGGACCCAGGTTCTGCCCGTTTAAAGGACACTGTGGAGACATATGACCTTTCCGGTTGCATCGGTAACAGATGATCTCTCGACGAGGAGGGTGTTGATCAGAGGTCGCTCCTGGGGGTGGCGTTGTCCTCCTCCGGGGGGGCGACGTCTTCTTTCTTCTCCGGTGCATCCACGGGACGTCTTCTGGGCAGTCAGCTAACAAGATCTTCCCTTCCTCCTCTTTCCGCAGCTGCAGGGCACTCATCACAGCAGCCAGATTTTTAGTCAGCTGGCGCACCTCTGAGCGCAGACAATCCAATTCACTAGGGGTGTCGCCTGCGTTTTGGTTTCTGCCACTAGCGGGGAAAAGGGGGGTACTGCCGGTTCCAGAGTGACTTCACCCTGATGATGTTGGGTTGCCACTTCAGGTTTGCCCAGGGGCCGCAGCCCTTTTATTGCCATGTCTTTTAGGGCATCAAAGGTAGCATCCGGATGATCTAAGGACCACCAGTTTACAGTTCTGCGTTCCTCTTGGGATCTCAATCCCTGTATAAATTGTTCTTTCAGCATTTTATTCTCATCGATTGCATTTAAATTATTAATCTGCTTAAGAGCTCTCAGGGCTCCTTGTAGTCGGCAAGCGTAGTCCCGGATGCTGTCACCTGGCTGTTGTGAACAGTGATAGAAGGCCATCCGGAGATCCGTTTCTGTGCGGTCTTCAAATATGGCATGCAGCTTAAGGAAGATCGCAGGTACCGACTCCTGATCAACGGTATCCCAAGTCTCCACTTCCCTCTCAGCAGCGCCAGTTAGCTGCCCTATTAGCACAGCAGCTTGTTGTCTCTCAGGCATGGAGTACATTTCTAGGATGCTGCATAACTTCCGCTTGAAGCCTGCTAATGTGCCTGGCTCACCGCTGTACTGGGGAAGCCATTTCGCCCCAGGCATATATGGGAGCGTTAGTGGCATGATCGGGACTACCGGACTGAGTGCTGGACCTGCACCCCCATCTGGCGCTACAATACCAGGCGGTGCGGGATTGGGGCCTCCGGCCGGGGCCGCACTGTCAACCGGTTGTTGAGACATCTTAGCGCCCCCTTGGTTAAACGGAGCCTACCGGTTTCAGACACTGCTACTTCACAGGCACAGCAGTGGGAACAGGACCTTCGTCGCAGGCGCTCTGATGTCAGAGCGTCCACTTCCTGTCGCAGGACCTGCCGATGAGTCAGAGCCGGGGGCGTGTCCAAGACTCTGCGCGCTCTTTCAGGTACGCCCACCTTCTTCTCCAGCGCCTTAGGGCGCGAATCTGGCGGCAAATATGGCGGTATCTGGCGCCAAACAATAGCAACAGTCTTTTTCACCAAAACACTCCACAGGCACACAGGGCTCGCAATGCTGCAAGTTTCGTATCCTGTTCGTGACGCCAAAGTTTTTGTGTCGACCCGCCACCACAATTGTGGGTTACCAGGGCAATGGGGTACTCAGAGCCGAGCCCATGGAAGTCTATGGGGTTTGTCACAGGTAGCGGTGGCTCGGTCTGTGGCCCTGGCGGTCTGGCGTATGTTGGGGGAATATTTACAGGGGATAGATATATTTACAGTTCGTGACGCCACCTGTAGTCTCTGGTAATTTGTACCAGCGCTGCTGTAGATCTCTGAGGGGATGGTGAGGCAGCTAGATGTCGGGTCCCCTACAGGTGGGACTCTTCCCTCAGGTCGATGGTTATGGTGGGGTTGTGCAGGCATGCAATTAAATAACTCAGTCTCACACCGTCAGCGTCTTTCCATACCTTTTTACTTGTAAGATGGTAAGGCAGGTCCCAGGGAGGCTGATGGGGTTGATGGAGGATGAGTTTTGAGGCAATGGTTGAGCAAGGCAGGGGCCTCCTTTACTTTCAAAATGATAATGAGTCCAACCAGCATAAAGCGTAGTTCCCTCTATAAACTTCAGCTTCTCCAAGCTGTACTGCCCGGTCAGTTTTGTGGTGGAGTCTTCCGGTGATGAAACTAGGTTCTTATATGCTTGGCCTAGCTCAAAGTTCCTATTCCACCTGACCCCTATTACGTACTGACACTTCAAGGGCTGCTTGCTGTTACCTAAGGTCCAGTAAGCCTCTGGATCTTCTACCACTATGCGTGCAGCTATAGTGATGCTTCGGTCTCCAGTGACCGGTGACAATGTGCAGGATACTTCAATCCTAAAGCACTTCTCAATTCCTTCCACTGTGCCTTTCGACTTGCTCACACTCTCAATAGCTGTCTCAGTCCGTCTATCAGTGGGGCACAGCTCTGACCAGGCTGAGGTAATCTGGCTCACCTTTACTGGCCCCACTTCTCTGAACTGCACAACAGTGGGATCACTCAGTTCTGAGCCACCCGAGCTAGACTCTGCTCCTTCCTCCTCACAGGTCCAGGCTAGACTCACTGACTGACTCAGAACACTCCCTGTGGGTGTGTCTAAGTGTATGTGATGTCATGAAGAGCCCTTAACCATTACCTCTCCACTCATCCTCCTGGTATTGTGTACCTTAAATACCAGGGCTACACACCATCATCACACACAGACAGCACTACAGCACACAAGCACTCTCTCACATACATACATACACACACACACACACAAAGCACCGCACTACATACACACAGACACACACAGAGACACAGACACACACGTCTCACCTGTTCAGCGTCCGCGCTCTCTGCCACAGCCGGCCGCTGAATGATGACGTCATTCAGCAGCGCTGCTGTGAGAGAGGAAGCGCCGGCGCCCCCTGGACCCGGAGCTGCGGCAGCGGAGGCACGGGAGAGGTAAGTATTGTGCCAGCTGATGCCGGGGCCCTGAGCAAGCGGGGGGGGGGCCCAGTGGCGGCGCTGACACCGCTCTCCTCCGCTAACAGGCGCGGGGGTGCCAGACGGCGAGTGGGCCCCCCCGCCTGCTCAGGGCCCCGGCACTTGCCCAGGTGTGCCGGGTGCTGTCGCCGGCCCTGGTCACCTACATTCAATCACGGTAGATCAGCTGGGACATAATATAGGAGGAAGAAGATTTTGCCATCTGGAGCTTTTTTCTTGCAGTTATTTTATCTGAATATCATTTCTTATTTTTTTTATAGGGAGCGATCAAATCATTGATCCCAGCGAGAAAGCCGCAAATAAGCGACTTTCATACATCCAAACTGATCGGCGCTGGTGCTTTTGGGTGAGATTTCTGTTGGTATAATCCACATTTCTCAGGGTTCCCTATGACAACACTTCTGCCTCTGTGCTCTGCCATTCAGCATTATCATAGGGAAATGATCTGAGTCCACATCACTGTTCACATCTAATCCTCAGTCCTCACTAATCAGCTCATTTATACACAGTGGAGCATACTGACCTATAACAGGTTACACTGTAAGGACCTGTGCACACATTGCAGACTTGTCGCTTTTTTTTTGTGTTTTTTCTGCTCAGATTTGTTACAAAACCTGAGGGATTTCATGATGCCAGAAAAGTGAATAGATTCCTGATGTCTCGTGCACACAATCCTTATCTTTCCATTTAAATCTGCAGCCTGTCAATTCTTTCAGCATTTTGTCTACAGATTTCACACATAATAATGAGAGGGGAAAATCTGCAACAAAAACGCAGGTTAAAACGTATCAAAAACGGGACAAAAATGCTCCTGACGCATCGTTCTTCCTGCTTAGAAATGCAGATATGGTGTACAAATTTCTGCTGCAAATACTTAATATGGGCACAGACCCTTAAGGAAAGGGATTAAAATAATATATCCCACTTGTCCTAGGCCCCATCTGTTCTTATGCTGCCGCCTCCACCAGAGCTTCCTCCTCAGTGGACTCTGGTTTTTTGGGCTCCATTATGGAGCTTTTAAGGTAATTGGTTACACATGGTCACGTGAGGATTGACACGATATCGACGTCAATGACATCTGCACCCACACCCTCCGCCATGACCACGTGAGTCCAATCTCTGGCCTCAGCACCAGAAGGGGCGCCACAACAACCAAAGACTGGCACAGAGGATAGAGACCTGCAGTGATGGACAGGTGGGAGCCTCGGACAGGAGGGCAGAATGTGTTCCATTATTTTTTAACTACTTCCATCCCCTCCATTTATTATGCCTTAGGGTATGAGAGGAGCAGAATAAACTTCTTACAGCAATTGGAAGAATTTCAATTTGGACTAAATTTTGTGTGGACAGAATCCTATCTTCTGGTCAATTATAGAGAATCTGCCCAAGAAGATTCTCTCCCCTCTAATGTGCCTTGTGTGAGGGCTCAATGCCATGGCATTGTGCAGATCTCCATAGGTGATCTATGTAGTGCTATTTTATTAATTTCTAGAAATGTATTTCCAGTGATGGACAGACTTCAAGAAAATAGTCCAGAAGGTCATGTAATGACTTCTATAGATGGACTGCTAATAAGGATTGAATATTCACCATGGATTGTCCTTTTCTCCAGGTCCATCTACTTAGTGCACCATAAAGACTCACACCAGACATTTGCAATGAAGAAAATCACCAGAAATACTCCAGATAGGGTGGAAATGGCTTTTCTGGAAAGGGACATCTTAACATTCGCTGATTGTCCCTTTGTGGTCTCCATGCTCTGCTCCTTTCCAACTAGATTTCACCTCTGTATGGTCATGGAGTATGTAGAAGGTAGGACATGTCTATTATATTATAGTCAGCCCATGTCTGCTTACATCTTATTACCCTCATATAATTAGGATTTGTCCATGTGGTTGGTTACATCACTACAGAGCATTTACTGTAGGTTATATATTACCTAGCTGCCCAGAAAACCATTGATCAGTGTGCAGGGGTACTATGGTGCCCATGAGTTCCAGGGGGCTGGAGCCACCTGGCATTGGGCCACATCACTCCTCCTATCATCCCAATTTCAGCGTAGCCGCATCCTCAGAATGAGAATACGGATGAACAGAATGGTGCATCAGGATGCCAAAAGCTCCCCGATCCACCATTCAGCCCGTGGTTGTAAGACTGTGGTCTGAGACTCCGTGCACTGCAGGTGCAAATAGTCACAGCATCACGCCTGTAGTGTGTGTAGCGTCGGCGTCCCTGCCTTCTGCCAGGCAGGGACGCTGTTCCCCTGCAGCAGCGTCCTCTGCCAGGCAGGGACGTCGCCCCCCTTACCCTTCCTCAGCGTCCTCCTTCCGCCCTGCTGGGGCCGCGCGCTCCTTCCCTGCTGCTGGACTTAGGGCGCGCGCCCGCGCCCTCCCCCGCTCTTAAAGGAGCCGCGCGCATTTTTCAAATAAGTCCCCGGCCAATGCCGGAGGACTCCACCCTATATTAAGGGCTTCCTCCTTAATGGAGGTGCCCGAGCAATGTTGTTGTTGCACTGTTTCACTCTGCTTCAGCCCTCAGGTCCCGTTACCAGTTACCTGCCTGTTTCCTGCCCGTTTGCTGTATGCTACCTGTCCGCAAGTCTACCCGGAGGTTCGGACGTCACAAGTGGTGATCCACGGCTATTCCAGAGACTCTTGCCTGCTCACTTGGGAGCGATCATCTGCCATCTGACTGCAGCCCTACCCGGAGGTTCGGACGTCACAAGCGGTGATCCCCGGCTATTCCAGAGACTCTTGCCTGCTCACTTGGGAGCGATCATCTGCCATCTGACTGCAGCCCTACCCGGAGGTTCGGACGTCACAAGCGGTGATCCCCGGCTGTTCCAGAGACTCTCGCCTGCTCACTTGGGAGTGTCCATCTGCCATCTGCCTGCTAGCCTACCGGAGGCTTCACCATCTCAGGTCGTATATACCTGTCCATCTAGAGACTGCCCCGGTTACATGCTGTGACAACCTGCCTGTCAATCCAGAGTCTGCCCCGGTCACTTGCCGTGACAACCTGCCTGTCTATCCAGAGACTACCCCGGTCACTTGCCGTGACAACCTGCCTGTCAATCCAGAGACTGCCCCGGTCACTTGCCGTGACAACCTGCCTGTCTATCCAGAGACTGCCCCGGTCACTTGCCGTGACAACCTGCCTGTCAATCCAGAGACTGCCCCAGTCACTTGCCGTGATCCTTTCCCGTATAACCAGAGACTGCCCCGTCACTTGCCGTGACTTCCTGTCCGTCTCCCTGGGCGCCACCCGCTCTCTTACAAGTATAACCTTCTTGTATAAATAAAGCTCAGAGGTTCCACCTACCTGACCCGTTACAGTTTGCTCGGGCCATGGAACCCGGTGGCACCCAAACCCCTTCGCTATCTGACCTGTGTCATGAACTGTCTCGTCAGAGGTCTCAACAGGAGTCCATCCTGGTCATCTGCGGTGTTTAATTCCCGCCTGGACACTCTGAATACTTCCCCGACAACCACCGCGAGCACCATGACTCGCAATCCGGCAGTTCCGCTGCTTACCAACTCCGTGGTTTCTATTCCAGGACCTCGACTTTCAGCTCCTCCTCGGTTTGGAGGCGACCCTGCTCTGGCTCGGGTTTCATCAACCAATGTACCCTGCATTTTGAACTCCTGGCACACCAGTTTAACTCTGACCGGGCCAAAATTGCCTTCATCATGTCACATCTCACCGGAGAGGCCCTGGCCTGGCTAAATCCTCTTTGGGAAAGAGAAGATCCTCTGGTGTCTAACCTGTCTGCTTTTCTCTTAGCCTTCCGGAAGGTATTCGATGAACCCGGACGGAAGACCTCCTCTGCATCATCTCTGCTGCGTCTTCGTCAGGAGAGTCTCACCGTGGTCAATATGCCATAAGGTTTCGTACCCTTGCCTCAGAGCTGGCTTGGGATAATGACGCTCTGATAGCTGTCTTCTGGGAGGGCCTGTCCGGCCGCATTAAAGATGAACTTGCCGGTCGGGACATTCCAACCTCTCTCGATGACCTAATAACTCTGGCCAATCGAATTGATCTACGGTTCCAGGAGCGAGCCAAAGAGGTCACCCGTGAGAGAAGGTTTCCTCGCCTAGCTCCTTCATTTCAGAGACCTGTAACTCCTTCCGTATCTCCTCAAGTGCCCCCGGCAGAGTCCATGCAGGTCGACCAGACCAAGATGGTCAAAGCCCGTCAGGACTCACGCCGTGCTGAGGGGAGTTGCTTCTACTGTGGCAGTAAGGAGCACCGGATCCGTACCTGCCCAGAGAGGTCGGGAAACGCCTGTGTCTAGGTTCGCTCGGAGAGGTCCACCTAGACAAGAATAAATCCTCTTCATCTCTGCTGTTGTCTGTCTCAATTCTCCTCGGTGAGAACCGTTACTTCGAACTAGCCCAACTTGATTCTGGAGCAGCTGGGAATCTCGTTTCACAGGCTCTGGTAGAGAAATATTGCATTCCCACCAAACCTCTGCTTGAACCAGTATCTGTTGCTGCTGTAGATGGGGGTCTTCTACCACGTCCCATCCAGCTTATCACCGAGGCTATAACCCTGCAGGTGGGAATGTTACATTCTGAGAGTATCTCATTTCATGTTCTACCTGGACTCTCTCACGCTTTCTTACTAGGTCTGCCTTGGCTCCAAAAGCATGCACCCGTGCTCGACTGGCAGACTGGAGAGATTCTTCGCTGGGGACAGGACTGTCATCAAACGTGTCTGGTGCCTGTTCATCCTGTCCGTCCTTCTCCTACACCTGCTAATCTACCAGGACTCCCGATTCCATATTGGTCTTTCGCTGATGTCTTTAATAAAAAGGAAGCAGAGACATTACCCCCACACAGACCGTATGATTGCCCGATCGACCTGCTACCTGGTACTACGCCTCCCCGTGGGCGTATTTACCCATTGTCCGCTGCTGAGACCAGGTCGATGTCTGAATATATCGAGGAGAACTTGGCCAAAGGATTCATCCGGAAATCTACCTCCCAGCGGGAGCAGGTTTCTTCTTCGTAAAAAAGAAAGACGGATCTCTCCGTCCCTGTATTGACTACAGAGGCTTAAATTTGATCACGGTGAAGAATAAGTACCCTCTTCCGCTCATTCCAGAATTGTTTGATCGACTTAGAGGGGCGAGAATCTTCACCAAACTGGATCTTCGTGGGGCATACAACCTGGTTCGTATCCGTCGGGGAGATGAATGGAAGACGGCATTCAACACCGGGGACGGCCACTACGAGTATTTGGTGATGCCCTTTGGTCTCTGTAATGCTCCAGCAGTCTTTCAGGAGTTGGTCAATGACATCTTTCGGGACCTCCTCTACTCTTGCGTTGTGGTGTACCTAGACGATATCTTGGTCTTCTCTCCGGACCTCCAGTCTCACCGGAGGGATGTTCGTCAGGTTCTGCTCAGGCTCAGGCAGAATCACCTCTTCGCCAAATATGAGAAGTGCCTCTTTGAGCAGACCTCGCTTCCATTTTTGGGCTACATCATTTCTCAGACAGGCCTACGAATGGATCCGGAGAAACTGTCTGCCATCGAGAAGTGGCCTCGACCGGAGGGGTTGAAGGCCATTCAGCGGTTCCTGGGATTCGCCAACTATTACCGCCTCTTCATACCGCACTTCTCTTCCAGGACTGCTCCAATCTCCGCACTCACCCGCAAGGATGCTAACCCCAAACAGTGGACGCCCGAAGCAGAGGAGGCCTTTCTTTCCTTAAAGCAGGCCTTCTCTTCCGCTCCAGTGCTGCATCGCCCGGACGGCAACAAGCAGTTCTTCCTGGAGGTGGACACTTCCTCCTTTGGAGCCGGAGCGGTACTCACTCAAAAATCTTCATCCGGGAGGATGGTATCCTGCGGCTTCTTCTCCAAACTCTTCTCCTCCTCCGAGCGCAACTACTCCATAGGAGACCGAGAGTTATTGGCCATCAAGTTGGCATTGGAGGAGTGGCGTTACCTACTCGAGGGGCTCTTCATCCGGTAATCATTTACACGGACCACAAGAATCTGGCTTACCTCCAGCATGCTCAGAGACTTAACCCTCGCCAAGCCCGGTGGTCCTTGTTTTTTGCCCGCTTCGATTTTCTCTTGCATTTTCGCCCGGCTGACAAGAACGTCAAGGCTGATGCCTTGTCCCAGTCTTTCCTGGTGTCAGATCTCGAGGAAGAACCTAAACATATCATCGATCCCGCCAGAGTGATGCGGGTGGCTCCCGTGAGTCTAAATCGTCTCCCTCCTGGTAAGACGTTCGTATCAGTAACCGACCGGAAGAGAATCCTACACTGGGGTCATTCGTCTAAACTAGCTGGCCACGCTGGTAAGAAAAAGACCCTCCGACTCATAACCCGGCATTATTGGTGGCCTACCCTGCACAAGGACGTAATAGACTTTGTATCTGCCTGTGTCTCCTGTGCCCGCAACAAAGTTCCGAGACACCTGCCTGCCGGCCGTCTTCTTCCGCTTCCTGTACCCGCTGCCCCCTGGCAGCATATAGCCATGGACTTCATAACAGATCTGCCCGTTTCTGCCGGTTGTACGGTCATTTGGGTGGTCGCTGACCGCTTTTCCAAGATGGCTCACTTCATTCCTCTGCCAGGTCTTCCGTCTGCACCCGAGTTGGCTAAAGACTTTATCCGCCACATCTTCCGTCTCCATGGTCTGCCTCGTCACATTGTGTCGGATCGTGGGGTACAGTTCACCTCACGTTTCTGGAGAGCCACTTGTAAGTTGCTAGACGTCACCTTGGATTTCTCCTCCGCTTACCACCCGCAGTCCAATGGACAAGTTGAGCGAATCAATCAGAATCTGACCAGTTATCTCCGGCACTTCGTTAATGCCCACCATTCTGACTGGGTGGAGCTCCTGCCTTGGGCCGAATTCTCTTACAATAATCACGAGAGCGAATCTTCCTCCAAGTCTCCGTTTTTTGTAGTCTTCGGTCAGCACCCTCGGATCCCTGTTCCTGTCACCATCTCTGTGGACAATCCAGCTGCGGAATCTCTGGTTAGAGAATTTTCCTCCATATGGGAGAGTACCCGATCCGCACTCTATTCAGTCATCCGAGCGTATGAAGAGACATGCTGACAAAAGACGTCTGGATCCTCCTCAATTCCGTCCTGGGGATAAGGTCTGGCTTTCGTCCAAGTATGTCCGGCTCAAGATTCCTTCCTACAAGTTAGGCCCTCGGTTCATCGGTCCCTTTGAGATCATCAGTCAGATCAACCCGGTGTCCTATAAATTGAAACTCCCGGCCAATTTGCGCATTCCTAACTCTTTCCATGTATCTCTCCTCAAACCGGTGGTACTTAACTCTTTTTTCAAGTCTACAGGTACACCTCCTGCTCCAGTGTCTGCTGACGATGAATTTGAGGTAGAGAACATTCTGGCCACCAAAAGGGTAGGAAGAAAGACTTATTTTTTGGTGGATTGGAAGGGTTTGGTCCTGAGGAGAGAACGTGGGAGCCTCGGGAGAACATCCATGCCCCTCTCATCCTAGCTAAATTTCTTTCTGGCCTAAAGAGGGGGGGCCTAGAGGGGGTACTGTAGCGTCGGCGTCCCTGCCTTCTGCCAGGCAGGGACGCTGTTCCCCTGCAGCAGCGTCCTCTGCCAGGCAGGGACGTCGCCCCCCTTACCCTTCCTCAGCGTCCTCCTTCCGCCCTGCTGGGGCCGCGCGCTCCTTCCCTGCTGCTGGACTTAGGGCGCGCGCCCGCGCCCTCCCCCGCTCTTAAAGGAGCCGCGCGCATTTTTCAAATAAGTCCCCGGCCAATGCCGGAGGACTCCACCCTATATTAAGGGCTTCCTCCTTAATGGAGGTGCCCGAGCAATGTTGTTGTTGCACTGTTTCACTCTGCTTCAGCCCTCAGGTCCCGTTACCAGTTACCTGCCTGTTTCCTGCCCGTTTGCTGTATGCTACCTGTCCGCAAGTCTACCCGGAGGTTCGGACGTCACAAGTGGTGATCCACGGCTATTCCAGAGACTCTTGCCTGCTCACTTGGGAGCGATCATCTGCCATCTGACTGCAGCCCTACCCGGAGGTTCGGACGTCACAAGCGATGATCCCCGGCTATTCCAGAGACTCTTGCCTGCTCACTTGGGAGCGATCATCTGCCATCTGACTGCAGCCCTACCCGGAGGTTCGGACGTCACAAGTGGTGATCCACGGCTATTCCAGAGACTCTTGCCTGCTCACTTGGGAGCGATCATCTGCCATCTGACTGCAGCCCTACCCGGAGGTTCGGACGTCACAAGCGGTGATCCCCGGCTGTTCCAGAGACTCTCGCCTGCTCACTTGGGAGTGTCCATCTGCCATCTGCCTGCTAGCCTACCGGGAGGCTTCACCATCTCAGGTCATATATACCTGTCCATCTAGAGACTGCCCCGGTTACTTGCTGTGACAACCTGCCTGTCAATCCAGAGTCTGCCCCGGTCACTTGCCGTGACAACCTGCCTGTCTATCCAGAGACTACCCCGGTCACTTGCCGTGACAACCTGCCTGTCAATCCAGAGACTGCCCCGGTCACTTGCCGTGACAACCTGCCTGTCTATCCAGAGACTGCCCAGGTCACTTGCCGTGACAACCTGCCTGTCAATCCAGAGACTGCCCCAGTCACTTGCCGTGATCCTTTCCCGTATAACCAGAGACTGCCCCGTCACTTGCCGTGACTTCCTGTCCGTCTCCCTGGGCGCCACCCGCTCTCTTACAAGTATAACCTTCTTGTATAAATAAAGCTCAGAGGTTCCACCTACCTGACCCGTTACAGTGTGGAGTCTCAGTACTCACACTGTACTGACAGAGCAGCATGCCGTGGGAATAGGGAGAGGTGAATAGTGCTTTTTTTAATGTCAGCATTTGTAGGGGTCATAATACTGATTTAGGTGGCTGTGGGGGACATAGTACTGTGTGAGAGGCTATGGGAGCCTGCTAATGCCCCCATATTGATTAGTCGACTGTGAATGCCCCTGAACTGAGTGGGGTCTTCATACTGACTGGTGTGCTGTGGGGTCCTTATTCTATGTGGGGGTCCCTATTCTGTGTTAGGGTCCAAATTATGTGTGAGAGGCTGTAGGGGCCATTATACTGAGTGGGGTCATGTGGAGGCCTTTTTATTGTGTGAGGGTCTGTTTGGGACATTATACTGAGTTTAGAGATTGAGGCACAATCATACTGAGTGGGAGCATCAGACTGACACTGTATATGTGGGGTGATACTGTAGACAGGAGGATTCAGTGTGGGGATACCATACTCTGTGTGTAGGCGGGAGCACATTTGAGGGCATCATACTTTGAAATGGCTTCGATAGATAGATAATAGACAGATATTATTGATTTTTATGTTTGTTACTGTCTGTGTGATCTCCCCTGCATGTCCACACTGAGCATGTCAGTATCTGTAGTATCTTCAGCTATAGAGAAGATATGATATCACTTTATGTTATTAGTTGCACGGAACACATTTCACCACTACTTTAGTTTAATATTATGTGCAATATACATTATATCTATATATATTCTTTCCTGCCAAAAATCTCTGCTCACTTTTCATTATAGATCACGGTAATCTGCTTTATAAACCCCTCACCACTCATATTTCCTTTTTTCTACAGGTGGAGACTGTCAGACCCTATTAAGGAGAAAGGGTCGTTTACCTGTCCCCTTGGCCCGCTTGTACTTTGCAGAAGCGGTTGTTGCTGTAGAATACTTGCACAGCTATGGTGTGGTGCACAGAGACCTGAAGCCAGCAAAGTAAGTGCCCCTGTAGTATAATAAGGGAAGTTATCATTTATTATCATATAGTCTGTAAGGTTAAAACCATCTTTTCTTTCACAGCCTCCTGATAACATCTGCTGGACACATTAAAGTGACCGATTTTGGAATTTCAAAAGTTGGTGTCATGATACCAAAAAACAACATCTGCAAGCAATTAGCAGAGGACATTAGCAGAGAGTTCCGGGACCGTAAGGTCGGCATCATTTACAGAAACGAAGTTTGTTCTTTACTAATCTCACACTATTGTTTCTTCTCTGCATTCTTCATTTCTGTGTTTTTATGGTGAGAACTTACCATTATTATGACATCCTCAATCTCATCTCCTTCTTCTGTTGGTTTCTAGGTCTGCGGCACCCCATATTATATAGCCCCAGAGGTCATCCTGGGAAAACGCTATGGAAGACCTATTGACTGGTGGTCAATGGGGATCATACTATATGAATTTCTTGTGGGACGTCTACCATTTTGTGGGAAACCCCAATCTCAGATTTTTAAAAATATTGTTGCTGGTAAGTGGAATAATCCAATCTTTGCTTTGATTGGTTACATTGATTTACTTATTTCCTTAGCTTTATCTTACAGTCCAATAAAGATGTTTTATTTTCTGTAATTTTCTACATAACAGGAGACGTACATTGGAATTGTAATCCCGTTCCTCCCTTTGATGCTCAGAACCTCATCACAGGACTGCTCAGAAAAAATCCTGAGTGAAGACTTGGGACAGGTAACAATTTGCTTATTACACATAGGACATATCGCTCATGTTTATGAGAATCAGCACTTCTATATCAGCTCATCCATTTCTAATTCTACATAATATGACTTTCAGTAAATTTTCTTCATGGTTGCTCAGAAATGTCATTAGTTCAGATTAAGTTAAAACAGTTCAGATATGGAACAGTCTCTGACAATATCCGCGACACTTTTGTTTTGTATTTTCCAGAAGGAGCATTTGAGATCAAGGGTCATCCATTCCTGATTGGCTTAGACTTTGACAACCTTCTAAGTCAGAAGCCAATGTTCGTTCCTCAGCTTATGTCAAACATGGACACAAGCTTCTCTATCAGTAAGTAGAAGGAGACATCATCTAAACTAAGCAGCTGTTTGTCTCGTCTACCATAGTTTGAGACAATCGGTTCCCATTAATATTACGGATAAATGGTGACTGTGTTTTATTGACAACCTCTAATAATACTTCATTACCTATGGGCAGCACGGTGGCTCAGTGGATAGCACTGCAGCCTTGCAGCGCTGGAGTCCTGGGTTCGAGTCCCACCAAGGACAACATCTGCAAGGAGTTTGTATGTTCTCCCCGTGTTTGCGTGGGTTTCCTCCGGGTTCTCCGGTTTCCTCCCACACTCCAAAAACATACTGATAGGGAATCTAGATTGTGAGCCCCATCGGGACAGCGACGATAATGTGTGCAAACTGTAAAGCGCTGCGGAATATGTTAGTGCTATATAAAAATAAAGATTATTATTATTATTATTAAAAATAAAGATTATTATTATTATTATTATGTCTTATAGGTCACTCTGATATAAACAAACATCTAGTCTCAGAGGAGAACAATGAGAGCTTTAACTACCAAAATTTTATATCTTCTTCTGAATGGCTTTCTAAAGTAAGTATGAGAACAACACATCTAAAAAATGTGAAAAAAAACCTCTAAAACTAAAAAAAGAGTATTTCATATCTTCTTGTTGTCCACATTTAGCTCTGTACCAACGCTGCCAGGAGAATGAACAATGAGGAGTCCAAGTCCCCTCCAGAGATTACCCCAGCATCCTGCACAAATATCTCAGATATGTGAGTATATATATAGGGTCATTACTTGGAGCTCCAGGCTGATATATGTGCACAACCCGAAATATAGGACATAAATACCATAATATTAATTACAGCATCCATCGCCCCATGATTAGCAGTCATTATGCTTCAGAAACTGCTGATGGTGACATCCTATAACTGCAGCCAGTCATGCACTTTTAGTGCTGCCCACACTGTAGGAGAGAAGTAGTAATACATGCCAGCCATTCTTTATAGTTGTTCTTCACTCTTCTCTATAGAAGGTAGTTTTAAGCAGGAAACCTTCCCCACTATAACTCTTATATGTCCTAATAGGCCTTATAGTTGGTGTTAATCTAGTGAGACAACCCCTTTTATACTGCATTTACTTGTGATTTACAAGTTTTTCATTTTCCAAACAGGCGGAACAAATCTTTTCCTGCATCTATTAGAGACGAGGCTTTTATCAGTTTGCCATCCTCGTCCCCATTGTCAGGTATGTACATGTCTACAGCACAACAAATGACAATGTTGACTTCAAGTCTCAAATATTTCCACATGTATTTTCTGTAATTCGTCTCCTATGTTGTCCATGTTTCATGGATTTCAATTATGTTGTGCATAGACTCTTACATTTCCCTAATTTTGTACAGTTTTCTCAGATTAAAAGATCATTCATGTGGAGCAGATGTTACTTGTCAGTGATGGGATTGTCACATTTATGATGGCTGACAATGATCGCTGACTTCTGTATGATAACATTCATCTGCCGTTCCCCGCACAATAGTATTCAGTAATAAGGCGTCCCTTTACTTACATTGCACTGATAAACAGTGATTTTGGTGCCAACTATGTCTAAACAGTTTTATATTAAGTTTATGGCGCTGATTAAAAAATTTTTCTTTGGTTTTGCCAGATTGGCTCTAGTTTTTGAAATATTTAATTATTAATTACCGTATATACTTGCATATAAGCCGAGATTTTCAGCCCATTTTTTAAGTCTGAAAGTCCCCCTCTCGGCCTATACGCGAGTCATATACCGGGGGATCGGTGGGAGAGGGGGTGTCAGATCATGCTCACCCCCTTGGCGTGTCTCAGCAGCCCCCCTGCGTCTCCCACGATCTCAGGCTCCTTTCATCAGCGGTCACGTGGTACCGCTCATTAACCCCTTCATGACCCAGCCTATTTTGACCTAAATGACCTGGCCATTTTTTGCAATTCTGACCAGTGTCCCTTTATGAGGTAATAACTCAGGAACGCTTCAACGGATCCTAGCGATTCTGAGATTGTTTTTTCGTGACATATTGGGCTTCATGTTAGTGGTAAATTTAGGTCGATAATTTTTGCGTTTATTTGTGAAAAAAATGGAACTTTGGCCAAAATTTTGAAAATTTTGAATTTTATTCTTTTAAACCAGAGAGTTATGTGACACAAAATAGTTAATAAATAACATTTCCCACATGCCTACTTTACATCAGCACAATTTTGGGAACAACATTTTTTTTGTTAGGAAGTTATAAGGGTTAAAAGTTGACCAGCGATTTCTCATTTTTACAGCAAAATTTACAAAACCATTTTTTTTTGGGACCACCTCACATTTGAAGTCACTTTGAGGGGTCTATATGGCAGAAAATACCCAAAAGTGACACCATTATAAAAACTGCACCCCTCAAGCTACTCAAAACTACATTCAAGAAGATTATTAACCCTTCAGGTGCTTCACAGGAACTAAAGCAACGTGGAAGGAAAAAATGGACATTTTAATTTTTCCAACAAAATTTTTCTTTTAGCATCAATTTTTTCATTTTTGCATGGGCAACAGGATAAAATGGACCCTAAAATTTGTTGGGCAATTTCTCCTGAGTACACAGTGACCCCATTTTGGAAACTAGACCCCCCAAGGAACTTATCTAGATGCAGAGTGAGCACTTTGAACCCCCAGGTGCTTCACAAATTGATCCGTAAAAAAAAAAGTACTTTTTTTTTCACAAAAATTTTCTTTTAGCCTCAGTTTTTTCATTTTCACATGGGAAACAGGATAAAATGGATCCTAAAATTTGTTGGGCAATTTCTCCTGAGTACACAGATACCTCATATGTGGTCATAAACCACTGTTTGGGCGCACGGCAGGGCTCAGAAGGGAAGGAGCGCCATTTGACTTTTTGAATGGAAAATTAGCTCCAGTCCTTAGCGGACACCATGTCATGTTTGGAGAGCCCCTGTATGCCTAAACTTTGGAGCTCCCCCACAAATGACCCCATTTTGGAAACTAGACCCCCTAAGAAACTTATGCAGATGCACAGTGAGCACTTTGAACCCCCAGGTGCTTCACAAAAGTTTATAACGCAGAGCCGTGAAAATAAAAAATCATTTTTTTTTCTCAAAAAATGATTATTTAGCCCCATATTTTTTTTTTCACAATGGTTACAGGAGAAATTGGACCCCAAACGTTGTTGTCTAATTTGTCCTAAGTACGCTAGTACCTCACATGTGGGGGAGAACCACTGTTTGGGCACACGTCAGGGCTTGGAAGGGATGTAGTGACGCTTTGAAATGTCGACTTGATGGAATGGTCTGCGGGCGGGCAGAGCCCCTGATGTGCCTAAACAGTAGAAACCCCCCACAAGTGACCACATTTTGTAAACTAGACCCCCAAGGAACTTAACTAGATGTTGGGGGCACCTTGAACCCCACGGGTTACGAAGTTTGTAATGCAGAGCCCTGAAAATAAAAAAACATTTTTTTCCTCAAAAAAGATTTTTTAAAACCCCCTTTTTTATTTTTTACAAGGGACGGAGAAATTGACCCCAAAAGTTTTTGACAGTTTGTCCCGAGTACAGGTACCCCATATGGGGGGGAACCACTTTTTTGGGCAAAGGAGAGACAGAAGGGGAAAGGGGCCCATTTTGGAATGCAACTTGATGGAATGTTCTGTGGGCGTCAGTTGGTTTGCGAGCCCCCGATGTGCCAAAAAATAGAAAACCCCCCCCCAAGGACCCCTTTTGAAAAATAGACCCCCCAAGGGGTTATCTAGATTGTAGTGGCATTTGAACCCCCAAGGTACACAAATTTTTAAGGGTTTGGGCCCTGAAAATAAAAAAAACATTTTTTTTTTCCACAAACATGATCTTTTTTCCCCAATTTTTTTATTTTCCCAAGGTAAAAAGGAGAAATTAGACCTCAAAAGTTGTTGCCCCAAATTTTTTGGATTGAATCCCAATGTGGGGGAAAACTATGTATGGGCCAAAATTTGGGGTCGAAGGGAAAGTAGTGCGTTTTTTAAATGCCGACAAAAGGAAGGGCTGGGGGCAGTTTCGTTTTCAGAGTCCCCCCGATTTTCCTAAAAAGTATAAAAACCCCACAAAGCCCCATTTTGGAACAACCCCCCAAGGAACCCTTTTTAAAATGGGGGTGACACTTTGAACCCCCCGTTCTTTACAGAATTTTTTTAACGCAAGCCGTGAAAAAAAAAATCATTTTTTTTCCACAAAATAACTTTTTGTCCCCCAATTTTTTTTTTTTTCCCAAAATAAACAAGAAATTAGACCCCCCAAATTGTTTGTGCAAATTTTTTAGGATTATACCCCCTATGTGGGGGTAAACCATGTTTTTGGGGACCTCGGGGGTTTTAATAAAAGGGAGCACTGTTTACTTTTTGAACGCAAAATTTGCAGGAATCATGTTGGGCCCAGTCGCGTATGGAACCCCCCGATGTGCCAAATTTGGAAACCCTCAATTCTAACCAACCCAACCCCAACACCCCCTAACCCCAACCCAACCCCTACACACCCCTAACCCAATAAAACCCAACCAAAACCCCAACCCCAAAACCCCCCCCTAAACCCCAATCCCAACTCTAACCCTAAACCTAACCACAACCTAACCCTAAAATCCCCAAAAA